>PRKT01000540.1:251650-353919 GCA_003671525.1 Saccostrea glomerata | reverse complement strand
AAACAAGGCCCCGTGTCGCTTAAGGTGCTGGCACGAAAAAGATCCCCCTCCCCCCGGTCAAAGGCCTTAGGTGCCGATTATAGGATATTTGAAGCTCTCCACTGGCAAGTGCATGATGGCATCTCTATATGAGTGAAATATTCTTGAGAGGGACGTTAAAACATATCAATCATATCCCCCCCCCAAAAAAAATGATTAAGAATTTTGCCTATGAAATATTTCGGGAGGGGTGTTGAAAGTTTAGGCTATGTACAAGTATCAGTCCATTGAATAAGAATATTCATTTCAAACTTTGGGGAAGGGGTTGGGGTGCATGGGGGAGTTATGGTGTATAAGTAATACATTCGAGATTATTATTATTCCGTTAGACAGAAAGGCCCAAGAAGTTGTGATTTGCTGATCATGATCTAAAACACATTGACAAACCCAAACCACATGGTTTTATACATGTCCTTCATTTAATTTATTCATAATTATTTTCCTTGAAGGAGAAATGCATGGATAAAAGATAAAAGAAAATTCCTGATGTACAACAGCATCCATGCATGGACTTTTAGTACTTATTATATATTGTGCTTGAAGTTGAATAAAATCAACAAATCAATTTAATTTAAATAAGAAAGGGGGGTTATGTTTAATAAAATAAATTAGACAATAATTGATACAGGGAGACTCTCTGTTAAATACATGAATGTACATGAACAAAATGCCTCTCTCTTGCCTTCTTTCGTAAATATTATTTTTTAAACCAGGAAAAGTAATGTGTGTTAGATATAAGTTCATAATTTTAAAGAAAATACTGAGTTATATACGATAAACGATACAAATGGTTTGACTATGGTGCCGGATATTATTTTAATAGTTAAAATTAGGTTGTATAGGTGTACATGATAAGTTTTTAATATTCAATAGCTGCAGATTGTTATATAAGTTCTTAAATTTTCGATTCTGGACATAGGATGCGAGTTTATTACTACTTACATGTACATTGTATGACATGGTACCAATATTTAATCACGGAACAAAATTACAATGTAAGCACACTACCGCGTATACTGATCATTTACGGGATTTGAATAAATTATTTTACAAATTAAGTTCATTGCTTTAAAATTTTGAATTATTTTTTCAACTTTACTAGTATCGAAGCTGTAATATAAGTATGCATTGTGCAGCACAGAAGCCACTTATGAAGTTTACACGTGCCGGAGTTAACTATCGATGTTTAATCCATCTAACTGACTATAATTTTATCCTTATGATTTGGAAGATTCTCTGTAATAGTTTAAAATTGGTATAGACATGGTAAAAATCGGTGATGGAAAAAAAAATGTGTTTGGGAAAATTTTTGTTGAAAACGGATTCATTTGTGTGTGAAAAGGGCAAAGCTTATGTATTTAAATCAATATTGGTTGAAGTAAAGTAACCACAGATCGCTATAGTCCTTACGCAATGAATCGTCAAAATAAAAAGTAAAATTACACATGGAGCTAACGAACATTAAAAAACTGAAGACTGATTAATATGATTAATGTACTGAGTACATGTAAAGTAAATGCCCCAGGGTTTTGTGCTGAAGTCAAACCTAAGACAATTTAATATAAGATTTTTTAAAAAGATTCCATTTACTTTAAGAAAATAATATTTTCCCGTTAGTTTGTAAATTAGACACGTCTACCACCCGGCGAAATTAATGTCATCAAGCGATAGAGAGAATGGTTGGTCGCGTAATTGTAAACAAACACAAAACCTAGATAGCTGTTAAAATATGTATCACGTTCAAATTTAAAACAAAATTAAGCCAACATATTAATCTCAAATATTCGACAATAATAATTTTCCATTAATTGTCATTTTGTAGAAAGGTTTTAATATATCAATTATTTTGCCTACGACTGCAGGGTCAATGGTTCATCGCGGAGTGTCGCTTTAGATTTCTCGGCCGCGTGTAATCGACAGATAGATTACGTAATGGTACACACGCTTAGAATCTGTGTTCCAGGTGAATGTGAGAATCGAGCAGTAAATAATGGTGTATTATTTGACTCTTTAAAAAGATTTTATGAGATCTGGGTGTATATTGTTTTCATTTAAATTGTTTGTGTTCATTTTAAACAAAGAAAAGATACTCGTACTTCTATCTCTCTCTCTCTCTCTCTTTATTAATAAAAAGAAAAAGTTGCCATCGAATACTTTGTACGGGAACCAAAAAACACCTTTAAAACCTAATCAAAAAAATAATATGATCAGCGTTGTAAAATATTTATTACTTATGGCATGTTTATTTCAATTATACGCATAAAAAGTTCTCATTCAATAGCAAAATGAGAACGGTGCCATGTTTACAGATCTACCTTTCTTTCTTACCATACGTAAGACTCGAACAAAATAATATTTTTATAGGATAGAAATGATATAAAGGAACAATTCATAATCAACAACCATATCAAAATATTTACCGTTTTTGAGTTATAAAGCAAAAACTTTCAAGGCCCCTAGATCCCTTATTTTAGGGACCAGCCCCTTTTCAATGATATCAAACAAAAGCTCTTGCAATTATGCACAACTTTTATTCAATATGTCTTAACAAAATATTTTTAGTTTTCAAGATAAAAGGTAAAATATGTGTAATTTTTCGCTCTTTTATGCGTTCTAATTTTTGACCCCTATATAGCGCCATTTTGAATAAAGAAATCGAAAAACAAAAACTGGCATGCACAACTTCAATCCTTCTGTTATCTAAAATCAGTAGAATTTCTGCTCCAGCTTTTGTGGTCTCTGAGCCTTTATCTGGAAATGAAAGCCTATAAATTTTCATTTAAAGGGAGCCCCCCCCCCCCCTAAAAAAAAAAAAAGAAGAAAATCCTGTTCATATGACTTCTTGCTCTCAATTTTCAAACAAATGCATAAAATAAAGATAAAATAGCATATCTTGTATCGATTAAAATGCAACAAAAAAATTTACGGTGTCTTTGAATAAAAATTTCATGCTAAATTGACATAAAAAAAAGATAGCTATTTTCAAACTGTTTTCCCGTGGGAATTTATTTATTCTTATTTTATTTTCTTCTTTATAATAACGTTGGTATTCTATTATGGCAGAGATATACAATTATGACTCGCTTATACTGTACTCTCTAACGGTTAGGAGTAATTTATATTTCACGAGAAAGGGACGCCATACATTTTTCAGTAAAAATACATAACACGGCGTTAGTCGTTTAATTTCTTTAAAATCTCACGTTTTGTGAATAGTGCACAATTAGAAAATTAAGTATATTATGGAATACTTTAATGGGAAATAAAGACAAGCGAAGTGTAGTTATTTGTTTTTAGAAATTATATCAAAAAATAATAACGCCATTGTGTCCTCTTTGTTACCCCAGCAGTGTTTTTCGAGTGATTTTAAACTTATTTGACAACCGTATGAATTAGGTTTAATAAAAATAAATCCACAAGATACTGATGTACAAGTAACAGTTACTGGCATAATGCGCCGTTGCTTTATTCTTTAGTTTTTATAGAAAGTTGCACGGAATACCCGATTTCGCGGATTCAACGATACCCTAATATTGAGTATTATACGCGATTTCACGGATATTACCCGATTTCGAGTATTCTCTCCGACCTGTTAAACTGATAAATTAATCTATAGTTTTTCCTTCAGTTCGATTAAATATGTAGTTTGCAGTTTACAACTTGTATAATTTATGGAGACCCATTGACGACGTAAAATGCTGAAAAGAATCCATCCTTAAACATGTATTCATATAAAATTATTAGATGTACCCCCATGAACTTCATTGAAATTGTAATAAGAAGCTTACACCACCAGCCTTATGTTAGACTGTCTTCACATTTGCAACACTGTAAACTG
This sequence comes from Saccostrea glomerata, assembly GCA_003671525.1. Classification (NCBI taxonomy): domain Eukaryota; kingdom Metazoa; phylum Mollusca; class Bivalvia; order Ostreida; family Ostreidae; genus Saccostrea; species Saccostrea glomerata. The sequence goes on along the minus strand of PRKT01000540.1, from coordinate 350,042 downwards.
CTTTTGAAAATAATTTTTATTGGGCAAATCATTCCATTAATGATTAAAATACTAGATATTTAAACTTTCTTTCATATTAAGTTGAATAAAGTAAAACAATGTAATATTTTGTTTGCAAATTGTGACCGCAACTTTGGTGTTATTGACTACTTTCTTGATCATATCTATCTCATAATAAATATTGAGGTAAGTTTACAGTTTTTCTAAATGAATACTAGTATATGAGATTATGTACACTAAGATCGATCTCATATCTAACTCCTACAATAGCTATCTTATTAAAATATTTTTAAATTTTTTTTTGGTCCTGGTCAATTTAAGGATAGCAAAACATTCCGTCATATCCAGGAAACAAATCTTTTAGAGTCCATTTTCTTTATGCAATGTTTCAAAATATTTTAATTTAGGATTAAAGAAATATTCAAAAAGAAACAAATTAAAGTATTTGCCAAATTCCAAACTACAGGAAATGGGGAAATATAATTTTTAAAAAAAGAAAACACTCACTCATTTATTTTTGTGCAAAAGTCTTGGTTCAAAGGGTCAATGATGTTAGATAAAAATTTTCTTCGAAAGAAAATATTAAAAATCAAATATTTTTTGTTGCATTTTCCAGCTCTAGTGCCTTTATTTGAGCAGAGATGATTTTACATTTGAGTATCCTGTTATTTACATTATCAAGTGTTGGTGGACAGCTCAATTTATGTCCTCCAGTATGTATATCTGTTAAAGTATAATCTTATATTTATACTTTAATTCCTTATTGGGAACATACAACTCAATACCTTGATAACTTAATCATACACGCGAAAATAGAAATGGAATCAAATAATTTAATACGTCTCTGAATAAAATAAACTTTACTGATTATACATTTAAATCATTTTGTTAAATGAGAAAAAATATTTCCTAGCTATCATTAGGCAGTTGTCCATGGAATCAACGTTGTGAGAATGGAATATGCAGGCCTTGTAAGTATTAAGCAAGTCAGAATTTAACAATATGGCAGGAAAAATGAATTTATTAAAACATATGGAGATAACGAACAGTATTTAAGATCAAAAATCCATAAAACAATACAAAATAGGATCAGAGCAAACACGGACCTCCAGAACATCAGAGGTGGGATCAGGTGCCATGGAGGAGTGAGCATCCTCTGCCGACCAGTCATAACCGCCGTGTGCTCCTTGTCATGATCGGGATATAACGGAAAAATCCTTCGTCAGTTCAGTGTATAAACAATGGACTAACTATGTAACACATATATTTTAGGCTTCTTTTCTATTTGTATTTTTTTAAAGTCACTGTATATTCTAAATGTCGGATCTACCAAGTAGATACAAGGTCACGGATGGAAATTTATATAAAGCACTAAAAATGACCAACGACACGAACAATAAAAATTGTCAAATTTTCGGGACGCCCTGTCCCTTAATTACGACAATCAGTAAATCGTACATTGTACAATGTACGATTTACTGATTGTCGTAATTAATTAGCATAATTAATTCGTTCAATTATGTAAATCGCACTTCACCCGAGTATACCCGATAGACCGGACGCATTTCATAGCGGTCCGGATTTCTTTCTTTATTATTATTCTTAAAAATTTCGAATTCAACATGTAATTTATTAAGTATGTAAATATCTAGTGTTTAGTAGCTTAGTAGTAGTGCTAGTTGTTTTTGTTTCTATTTTTCCTTTGTTCTTATGACTTTTTAACTTTTTTCTTTGTCCTGAGGAAGGGACAGGGCGTCCCGAAAATTTGACAATTTTTATTGTTCGTGTCGTTGGTCATTTTTAGTGCTTTATATATATATATATATATATATATATATATATATATATATATATATATATATATATATATATATATATATATATATATATATATATATATATATATATATATATATAGTAATATAAATCAAAATTGTACAAGATTTAAGACAGCAAAAATTGGGTTGTAGAGCAGGGTAAAAATTGAAGTATTTAACTACGTATACGCTTTTAATGTTTATGACCATAAATCTTATAAATGGCGCTGAAACGAAATAAAAATCATATGCTTAAATTTGATTTCGTTTTATTACTCCAGAAGCTAAAAGGTGATGTAAAACAATGCTTCGTTTAAAAGATATCAATTTTGATAGACTTGATCTAAAAAAAAATCAAGACGTCGAAGGACTTCACAGCAATAAAATTTTGTTTTGCATTCAGGAAACCTCAAATACAAAATCTGAAAATGCTGCATAGAAGAACCAGGAAATATATGTGATATGAGCTGAACATTGTTTATAACAAAGAAAAAAAATGAGGGGGTAGACACTTTGAAAGAAACACAAAATAGTTAAAAATTTTGTCTAAAGAGTTAGTAACGTCATGAAACATGATGTGTGCTCAACTGTTGTGGAACTTGTGAAAGCAGGGTTATGCGATAAATAATTTTAAAAACAATGGCAATCTGACTTAAGGTACTCGAATAGTTGTTAGCAAACTAATTGCAAAGTGTTATGGATTTTTCTTTATGAATGGGAAAGACGCTACAAATAGTGTATAAAATGGACAGGCAGTAGAATTTAAGAAACTTTCTCGGCGTTGATATTTACGTTACAGTGTTGTTAATCGTGCTCCGTGGTGATAAAACACATTGCTTATAAAACTAGTTAACATGAGTTTTATTAAATCAAATGGAATTAAAGTTCATATATCGATAAAATTAATGGGTTTTTTCATATAAAAAATGTGTTGATGTTAATCTTCAATTTTGTAAAAATAGTCAGATGATGAGGAACATTGTCTACGTACCGGTAGTTTTTAATGACCCTCGTATAAATGAAAATTTATGGGTGTTTTATTTATTTTATGGTCATGAAATGTTTTGGACATGCTGGTCGAGATCAAATTAAGGCCGCATTAACATTGTTCATCATTATAAAAGTATGTTTCCTGATTGTTTTCTTTTGTAGTGAAAACCTGCACTTGGGTAAGAGATCTTTGAACACCATAACATACTGTGAATCACTGTTTCTCGTGGGGGTTTAATTCTCCTTTTTATCAAGATATGAATTTGAAAGATCCATGAATTCATGACGACTACGAAATGTAAAATCACATAGATATACATAACTACGCAACATTTCTGTATCCAATCAATTCCCCTAAAGGCTAAGTTTTTTTCCTCAAACATGGAAAATTTGACCCCACGGAAATTTGTGATTTTACAGAATATGAAAATTGTCTACATCGCAATTGTTATCTTTAAATTATGTATCGATACAAACACCATAAATCTGTTTAACTATAACTTTATATCAAAGATATTCTACAGCTTGAAAATGAGCATAATTTCATACATATACTATTTAAAAATCATGTTTGCAAAATAAGGTAAACACAGTTAATTCAGTAAAATACTTAATGTCATTCATTTTTCTGGCCATGTGGTTATAAAAATGAGAATATTTTAAAGATTTTGTTTCTTCATTTAATCAAATTCTTAACAAATCTCCTTGGCTAAGTTGTTCGTTCATTTAATCTAATGACCTTCAATCAACATTCAACACATGACGCTTTGTACAATAATTGTTTGAAAATTGCTCAGTTGCAAAGCGGGAAATCTTTCAGAGCCTTCAACGGAGCAAACGTTAATAATTAGAAGTCTCTGATGAGACTGTAGCTCTACTGGTATGCACCTATAACAAAAGGAAAGTAGCACTTTGGTTTGAAACTTTGCAACAGGCAACAATTAGGGTGAATTCACCATTCATCGGATACCCTAGTACTTCAACAATTTTAGTGATATCGCTACCGACGGAAAATTATCAAAATTGAGTTAAACATTTAGTTTGTGATTAAAATATCAATTTGGGACACAATTATATGCCCTTTATTGAGAAAATATCCTCAAAAATCGAGGTTTTAGGAATAACTCAAAATTCACCATGGATCGGACATTGTTTACCATGCATCGGACAAACGGTATTTTGACCGGAAAAATATCATACCTTTATCAAAGTGCTTTAAAATGCTTGATATGGATATATTTTTATCTTTTATCTAAGAAATATCCTCAACTTAAATTTAATTGAAGATATCGTTGCACAAATGTAGAACGATTCAAGAGACCCCAGTCTGCCTTAGAAATGCTTTAAAATGCTTATCATGCGGTAAATCGCGCCTTTTTTCATGGTTTATCCTACTCTGGTTTGTAGAAATAAATTGAGTCAAATTCCATTCGTCATATATCGATAACTTGTATTTTGACTGAAAATATAGAGTTTTTATTTTCTTTTTCCGCAAAAACTGCTATCAGCTGGGTTCTGTATGAAAATGGTAGTGCTTACCTTTGCATCGGAAAGTGTCCGATGCATGGTTAATTTGTTTCCGATGTACGGAGAAATGAACACACTTGTGAAAACTAGCTCTAAAAAGAATTATACGAACATTGAAGTGAAATTTCTTTAAAATTTAGGTAAAATTACCAATCTTTGACTTTATTCTCCAAAGTTTGACTCGTTCCGTTGAAGTCGAATTTTAAGAACGATAACTCTAAAAATCGCAACATCATAAATTTCCGGTTATTCCCCTTTGATGATATAAAATATGACGTAACTTCAAGGCCATTTTCGGGGTATTTTTATCACGATATGATAATAACAATCGGTATCATTAAAAAATTAAAATCTTCATCTTTAAGACAGAAACAAATAAACACACGGAACTCTTAAGTTGAAAGAGTATTATCTAAAGTTGTCCGAAGCAAGGTATGTGTCCGATGCATGGTGAATTCACCCTAATGGCATTATATATCTTAATGTTGTCTACTTGTGTGCCAAGTTATATTGAAATCAAACCAAAAAAGTAGCAGGAGTAGCCATTTAAAGAAATGTCTATTTATTATAACTATGACAACATGGTTCATCAAAATCAGAAACCGGTGCATTAACATATGTATCTTAATGTAGGCTATTTATGTGCCAAGTTATATCGAAATGAAACCAAAACTAAAGGAAGAGTAGTGTTCTAAAAAAATTTCACAGAAATTTTTATTTTTAGTAACATGGTAACACCGTTCAGGGAAATAAAAAAAAAAATCCGATGCACTTTATTATGTATCAGAAGGTAGTCTACTTGTTTGCCAAATAATGTAGAAATAAGACTAAAACTGCAGGAGGAGTACTCTACTTGTGTGGTAAGATATAGTGAAATCAGACCAAAATTGTAGGATGAGTAGCATTTTGAATAATTGTTTACAGACAGACATACAGACGGACAGCTAGACGGACAAATTACCATCGCATAAGTTCTTCTGGTCTCTGACCAGTAGAGCTATAAAATGATTATAACTTGAATTAGACCTAGTAAAAACGAGAAAAACGTGAATAAATATTTACAAAACAAGTTTCAAACGTATTAAAACAAATTTATTTGTAAAACTCTCGTTTTAAATAGCATTTACAGTTTGAAATTCATCACTACTACGAGTCACACACATCTATAATTTTCAGATCATGTTAAAATGGGTGTTGTTTTGAAAATGCCTCTGCAATCCAATGATATGTACTATAAACCCCGTTCATGGCATATACACATTTCTACGCGTCTGACGAGAAAAACGAGTATAGTATAACATTCATAACTTCTTTAATACTGCAAATATCAGAATAATTCTTGTACTGCAAATAACAGAATAATTCTAGTACTTATAGAAAAGAAAATAATTACGATAAAATACTACACAGAATAATTTTTTTATTGGTTGTACCATTTTTTGCCAGCTCGTTACACTTTGCGCACTTTTTTGAGCGATTTTGCCATCAATATCAAAATCAATGTGGTGGGAACAAGTAAAAGTAAAAATGTTGAATTCTGGTTATTACGTCCCAACCCCTACCATCCCTCCAATACTTAAAATATGTTTTTTTTTAAATGTACATCATGCTTATAATTTTCAGCAATACTATTTATTTTTTAAATATGTTTATCCAAGCAAAAAAAAAATTGACATGGCAACTGAAATAACATTTTCTAATAATTTTCAGAAACTGATAAATACCTGCTTTCTGAATATTTATACATTGCTATATACAAAAATTACAAGAAATGCCTGACAAAATGCATTGAAATCTTGATATCAATTCCTCTACAAAAATTGCAACATAATTCCAACATGTTTAACATATTTGCCATGAACTTTTAAGCGATAAAAATAATATTTATTCAAAGTTAAACCAAATCTTTATTTTTAGGATTGGGAATGTGGATTTTTAGAAGTTTGTATAGGTGGAATATGCCAGAGAGGTAAAGTATAAAAGTTATAATTGACTTAATTTCAAATATAACTTTCGCAGCTATATCAAGGCTGTCCGAAGTATTTAATTGCTTTCGAATAATATCATTACATTTTGCGCCACGGAAAAAGTATTAATTATTTTATTATGTGATATGATGAGAGCTGTAAAAGTACCATTTCTGTGTCAAAAATATAAAAGACAAACAGCGAGACAGACAAACAAACGGCCAGAGTAAAAAGTATACACCCCTGTAAATTTGAATTTAGGGTGCGTAAAAGCTTTCTTTGAGAAAAATCTTCTTGTTCTTTGAAACTTCCAACCCCTCACACCCTCATTTTTACCACTTCAAGTACCCAGAATAACTAATTTGTTTTAATGCGACACAAAATTATTAACGTGAATGAACAGTCTTTCATAATATTTTATCAATCTGGATACAAAGTTAGATTTTAAATTCATTTTGATTACGAATTCTATGCGTGATCGGTATAATCTTTATAATCCAATATCAAAGAGAGATAGATCTTTCCTCTGGAGAGAAATGCAGATAGGTCTAATTACGTTTTTCCCAAATACTTTCTATATTTTGATAACATCGATTTTATAGAAATAGAAGATCTTTTAAAAAATCTTAGCTTAAGATTTTCTTGTCTTTGTTTTGTTTGTTTTTTTTTTTGTAGATCAATGGCCACCAACAACAACAGGACCAACCGTAACACCAATTTGTAGACACGTAAGTCATAAATATAGTATTAGTAACTAATATTTGAAAAGCAAGGTAAGCACTTTATATATAGTATGATGGCTTTTATCATTCCTTTTTCTACAAAGTGTTTATAAATAAGAGAATTTTTTTTATAGATGCTATGTAACATATCTCCTTGGCTAGGTTGATCCTTCATTTGAGGATCCTAATAACCTTAAATTCTCTTCAGCATAGGACGCTTTTTAGCAACATTGTTTGATAATGGCTCAGTAGCGATGAAGGCGACAACGTTCAGGGCTTTCAAATGAGCCAAAATTAGCAAACATTGATTATAACTTAAAATTTAAGTGGTAAAAATATTAAATAAGATTTACAAGAAAAGTTTCAAACTTATATAAAAAAAATACGAATTTAAGTATAAGACTTTCGTTTTAATTGACATTCTATGTAACCACTTAAACTTCGTTGCCACGTATGGTCACTGATTTTGATTAAACTTTACCCATTTATACTTGAAACCAGAAACATATATCAAACAAAATTTTGTTGCTATATGTCTTGGTTGCAATGGTAACAGACAGAAAAGTTTGAAAAATTGAGATTTTCAGCTGCTTTATTGAGCTGAATAAAAAAGGAAAAGCAAACAAAACATTCTCACAAAAACATAAAACCTTGTTGTCAATCATGCTGTAAAGAAACAGTTTAGAATATATCTTTAAATAAGTGGTAACCAAGGGTATCTTTGGAAAATATTTAAAATGCTGAAATATGCTGTAAAAATCGGCATTCACTAATGATAGGTGTTACATGATCAACCTCTTTCAACAATTAAAGAAAAAAAAACAAGGAAAATGTTTAATCTTCAGAATATAGGTATTAGCATTATTATTCTTTTATGGTTGTCATGGTAACACATTGAAACACACCAAAATCAGTAACTCAGATTGGGTTATTACTACTCTATTGATGAAATACATGTAAATTCAAGCAAGTCTGCAAAATATGCATCCTAAGGACCTTTCAACACAAACAACAGAAGAAAAATTAAATTAACTGCGACTTTGTAGTAGAACTAATTTGAATATTATAAAATTTGATGGAGAAAACAACACTGTTGCTATTCATACAAAGAAGGAAAAAAATTGTGAATTTTATATCAAAATTAAACCCCATATGCCAGCTTTTTGCATCCAGTTAGAGATTGGGTGATAGTCATTAATAAAAGTCAGGTTAGCTGTCCATAAATATCACCCATAAAATTTTTGGGAATCTGTATGTATTTAAGAAACAAAATATTTTTCAGATTTTAAAGCATATATTTTTCCATAGCAATAAAGAATCTGATTTGAATTTATTTAAATGGAAATAAATGTATAAGGAACACAACAACACCTTTAAAAATTGATCATCAGTTATATAGAAATGCGCTTTTTAGGTCACCTGACTACCTATTGCTATCTGTTTTCGTCCGTCGCCGTGGGTCGTTCTAACATCTGATCATTTTCAGCTTCTTCTCTGCAACTGTTCATCCAATTTCAACCAATTTTGGCATAAAGCATCTATAGGTAACCGGAAAAAACTGTTTGTGAATTTTATGGTCACTGTCCCCCTTGAGCCTGAGAAGTGGGGTCAAAATAACTACAATTAATGCAATCTTAAAAGATCTTCTTTACTCTTGGACATCAATCAGTCAAACTGTTGGCATGATTGTCATCAGTATTGAATCCTCTACCACAATTGTGAAATTCATGGCCCAAGGTCAGGGGTTCTAGTGCTAGGGCGGGGCTAAATCGATAATATAGTGAAAATGCATTATTTATTTGAAAATCTTCTTCTCTGCTCCTGGGCATTAAATAAACTAACCGAGTATATAGTTATGATGAGCAAGATTGTCTCTGTCAAAATATTGAATTTCATGGCACCAGTATCAGGGGTTCTAGTACTAGGGCTGGGCTATATAGATCATATTGTGAAACTGCATTATTTCTTTGAAAATCTTCTTCTCTGCTTCTGGGTATGAAATAATTTAACCAAGTACATAGTTATGTTGAATAAGACGTCTTCTTCCAAAATTGGGAATTTCATGGTCCGTGCCCCCTGGGGTCTAAGGGGTGAGGTCAAAACTATTGAATTAATGCAATCTTAAAAAAACATCTTCTTTACTCCTGGAAATCAAGCAGTCAAACTGTTGGCATGATTGTAATCAGCATTAAATCCTCTACTAAAATTATGAAATTTATGGCCCCAAGGTCAGGGGTTCTATTGCTAGGGTGGGGGTAAATAGAAAATATAGTGAAAATGCATTAATTATTTGAAAAACTTTTTCTCTGCCCCTGGGCATTAAATAAACTAACCAAGTAAATAATTATGATGAGCAAGAATACCTCTTCAAAAATTGTGAATTTCATGATCCTAGGCTTAGGGATCCTGGTGTTAGGACGGGGATCTTTTTATTATAAAGAGAAAATGCATAAATTCTTTAAAAATCTTTACCTCTTCTCCCAGGTATTAAACCAATGAACTGTATTTAAGTACAAAGTTATGATAAGGATAGATGCCTCTTCCAAAATTTGTGAATTCATGGCCCCAGGATCAGGGGTTCTGGTGTTAGGACAGGGATCTAATAATTAGATAGTGAAAATGCATGACTTCCTTGAAATTATTTTTGCCCCTGAGTAAAAGGCCAATGATCTAAGTAGACTTATAATATGAAGAAAGGGACTTTTCCGAAATGGTTAATTTCAGGGCTCCTTGGTCAGGAGTAAGGGGGAAGGGGGATGGTTACATAGTCTGAAAGTAAATTAATGCTTTGAAATCTGCTCTTTGGTTTTAATCAACTATTCATGATGAAATAAGATTTATGATAAAATTTCCAAAATTTTGAAATTCGTGGCCCCCAGGTTCGGTGGTTCCTCTGGGATGGGGTGCACAACTGGTTATAAAGACAAAGTGGAAATGCATTTTCTCTTTGTCACTCTGATCTAACTCTGGGTATTTAGTAACTAGTGTAAGCAGCTACGTGTATAGTTATGGTAAAATTGTGAATTTCATGGCCTCTGGTTTAAAACACGAACCAAATTCAATTGTATGAAAATCATTACATGGTGCTCAGATGAAATATAAGGCCCATGGGCCTCTTATTAAAATATAGGATTTAAACATACAGTGAAAATTTGAGGACTCTACATGGTATAAAAACCATGGCCAACCAAAACGAAATATTATAATTTGTTCTTAATATAAGTTTTAAGACGACTCTTTTCATAATTGTATTTGTATTTTTACTAAATATATGAATTTTAAAATATTGCTACCAATGCAATGGTCGATTTTCCAAATATGTATATCATGCGTTTAAGACATCAGGTCCTCAACTTTTGGAAACAGTTCTTGCCATTGTTTGCTTTGCCGTAAATGTTAACTATATAGCTCTAAACATGTTTAAAATGTCATTTTCAAACTTAAAGACATGTTGGCATGGTAACTGTAACACAAAGCAACCAATTTTTGCCTGATTTTAGTTAAGGGTATTAAGGCCACGATCTAGTAAATAAATGGCGCCTACAGATTTACCAAATCTGAGAAATAAATTCCTTTAATGATGCTTTATAACTTTAGATTGCTCGAATAAGGTGTTTCGGGCATGATTTGTAGGTAAACAAGATGAAAAATCATATTTTAAACTAGCATTTGCAATGAAAAATTAAGAAAACCAGGCATGAATATGGCACTTTTTCCCACCAGTCAAAGGAAATGTATCCAACTTGCCTACAGTCTCCCAGAAAACGGTTATTTGTATATTCTGGCCTCTTCTTTAAAATTATATTGAATTTATTAAATATATTAGGTACCGGAATTATTATTCTTATAATTTCAAATTGAAATCTATGAAAATACCTTATTTTCTACACAATTCTATTAGAGCCGTAAAGTACGGGAAAAAGAAAGCCCCAAAATTTCAAGTCATTGGAGAGAATGGCTCTTAAAAAGCATATACAGTTTGAAATTAAACACTGATATGAGTCATACACATTCCATGATTTTTTTTTCAGATCATGTTAAAATGAGTATTGTTTTGGAAATGTATCTTCCATACAATGATTTGTACTTAAAAAAATATTAAAATGTTAGAGTGATAAAAATTAAATTTACTTAAAGTCAAACCTGCTTATTTCAGGATTGGGAATGTGGAGATTTAGAAGTTTGTATAGATGGAATATGCCAGAAAGGTAAAATATCAAAGCAATTATTGACATAATTTCAAATGTAATATTCGCACCTATGTAAAGGCTGTCTGAAGCATTTCATTGTTTTCAAATCATACTATTACAATTCCAGTGTTTCAGCCGTTGAGCCAAGGCAAAAAGTTTAATTATATATGTTATAACAAAACTTTTACGTACTGACAGAGCATATGCATTAAAGTCGCGGAGTAAGTAATTGATCCTTACGTTGTAGGTTCAAATCCAACTCTAAGACATGGAGACCGGTCTTTCAGTTCATATTTTCTTATGTGAAATTATGAGAGCTGTCGAAGTACCATTTCTATCTTTAAAAATATCCAAAACAAACAACTAGACATACAAACAAAGGAACAGAGCAAAAACCGTATACATGTACCCCCGAAACGTCGATTTTGGGACGCCTTAAGCTTTCTTTGAGAATAACGTCTTGTTCTTTGAAACATTCAACCCCTTACACCCCCATTTTTACAATTTCAAGTACCTATGATAATTAATTTGTTTTACGGCAACACAAAATTATCACCTTGATCTTTAAGTGAAAAGTCTTTAAAAGCTTTTAATCTATGGAGATACAAAGTTAGATTTTAAATTTATTTTGATTACGACTACTTTGTTTGATTGATGTAATTCTTAAAATCCAATATAAAAAAGAAAATAATACTTACTCTAGAGAGAAATGCAGATATGTCCACATATTTTTCCCATACTTTCTATGTTTTGTTGACGTTGATTTTATATAAGATAATAAAAATAGGAATATTTTTTAAAGTAAACTTATGATTTCTTTATTGCTTTAGATCATTGGCCAATCACAACACCAAGACCAACCGTGAAACCTACTGATCCCTCTAACATCTATTGTGCACATGTAAGACAAGATCGTGAAATGAAAATTTAAATTTTTAATGATACATGTATTTTAGTCAGTTTCTATATAGGGATACTTTTTTGATTGATTTTAATTTTTTAATTATTTTAATTGAAGGATCCTACATTATGTCCAAGTGGGTATGTGTGTGGATTTACAGGATACTGTGCGCCGCTGATCTGTAAGTAAACTTAAAGAAAAATTACTAATAATTTGTTCAGTGCACATCTCGAATCCACGATGAAATATTTACAATCATGTAGCATAATGGATAATTAAGTTCTCCGGTTCAAAATATTGAAAGCAAAATTTTCAAGCCTTTGTTAAGTGTTCACATGATAATTTTTATTTTTTATCATTTATTCTAGGGGATAAATAAGAAAGAGCACAAACAGCTGCTTACAAAGTGGAGGAGAATTGATTTTGATTTGTTAAAAAAAACCTTGTAGTTAGTCATTCCTTGAATATAATTACTTAATTTGAAACTAAAATGATGATGGTCAGAATGTTTCAACTATGACTAAACAATAAATATTGATATCACAGAAGTTTTTCCTTTTTATATATTTTATTTTCGGGACCGAAGGTTTATTGATAAATAACATCTACCTTTTGATGAAATAATATTTACATTTCCAATGTCTTTGTCCGAGATAAAATTACAAATAATTAATGTACTTTATTTCTACATAACTGTACTGGTTTATCAATGGGCTCGGTTAGAAAAAATCACGTGCAGGGCGGGACAAATAGCTAGACATTAGTAGAACTTGTAGCATGTGGATTGGCGGAATAAAGAGCATGTAATTATAAGGAATAACTGTAAGATTTTTCGATTTCATGACAATGATCAACCGATTGACTTGCATGATAATTTTATGCATAAACGCCTTTGTCGTTTTATGCAAATTATCGCCCAACCTAGTCGATTGATCACATCATGAAATCGAAAAATAAGACAATTATTCCTTAAATATATGATGACTCTATGAAAGTGTGTGTATTCAAATGAATGAAATCAACATTTGCTTTTTGTTAAAAGTAGGATGACTCTCTTGTCAAATAATTCATTGTACTCTGAGTTACTAAGTATATATCATATGAATATCTTATAAAATTGTGTAAATGGAAAATGAAATATGTAATGAGAAACGATGCCTGGATCGGTATATATTTTTTGGCCTAATTTCATTACAAATGATGCAAAACACAAATTTCTAGAATATCAAGAAATTGTAAACCTTCTGTGATGTTCAAAAGTCTACCCCTTTTGAAAACCATCCTTATTAATATATACATTTTTTCACTTCAAATCCCATATTTGTGAAATTTTTAATAAAACATTGAAACTACGAGGTGAAACTTTTTCATTTTACTCATTTAAACATGACCCAAGTTGTTATTTTCAAATGTTTTGACATCAGTCTGTTTGTACCATCTGTCTTTAAATTTTCTAAGATCTGACAAAACTAAAACGTGACTATCTTCAAAGTGATACGAACGTTCCTACGCCGGTCAGCTGATCACGAGCAGACATTAGTAACCTAGGCGAAATAAGCATTCATATTTGTAAAATTCATGGAGAGAATGACGCCTTAAAATCCTAAATTTTATACTTTTTATCGCCAATCCTAAAGATGAACTAAGAAATAGTCATTTACATATCACAGATCACTGCTTCTTCGAAAAAAAATCGACGTTAAAATTTATCCTTCCTCATTTAAATGTCGATTAGATATATATCCTATTGAAGTTGATATTGAATACACAACAGAGTCTGTCATGTCTATTTCATATTTGGATGCTTTAGACGAGAAGGGCCCACTAACAACTTTTTTATTGTAAAACTCTATCACAGGAACATTTACGCATGATTTTTTTTTCTTTTGATTCAAATTAACATCCGATTTACACAAACTTCGTCTTAATTATATACACTCAACAATTATACTTTTTTTCCCCTCTGAAAGTTGTTATGAGAGAAAAAGAAGGGGTTAACCAAAAAAAAAAAATTCTTCTTTTACAAATAATATAAAATATTACAAATAATATTTAAAAAAGAACATATGAAAATTTCCTCTGAATCTAATAGGGGAATAGGAAGTTTACAAAATATAACTGTTTGACTTTTAGTGGATAAAAAAATTGACAATGCCCATTCGTCATATCTACAAATTTGAAACTACAAATATTTTTCAATAAAAACAAATCTATCTGTGATCCCCTTTAACACAGCGTCAATTTATTATTATTTTTTTTCTTCATTTTTTGTTACCTGATGAATTTTGCTTCTACATAAATATACTGTGATACATTTTTGTTTCAAACATCATCAAATTTTCTGATTTGGTAAGGTAAGAATTAAATGGATTAGTTTAGGTAATGTTTTCATATGATTTTGAAGAATTTTCAGCTAAAAAGGGAACTTTAAGTATAAGTTGGATGACCACTTGTAGATCAAGTTTTAGTTTCTGTTACCCGCCTAATTGGAGTAAAGGAGTATATATGATAAGAGCCAATTTTGGCCCCCTAAAAATCAACATTTTAGAAAGACATTCAGATATGTTTAATTGATATTTATTTTGTAGAAGAGATTATATTAGAAATATTTCCAATATATTTTTCACATTTATATGCACTTACTAGCTGTAAATAACATGAGAAAAAATGTTATTTTTGCTATCGAACAAAAAAGACAAAAATATGCCATTTTCTTGATGTTTTTTCTTATGGGCAACATAGAGCGCAGTGTAGAACATACATAATTTTTCTGTCACTAATTAGTATTGGATAGATACATCTTTGGTAAAAATATAAAGCTTGTTCTAGGCTGCGCTCTATATTTTCTGGAAGAAAAACTGCTTGAAAATAAGCAGTTTTATACAAAATATGCTAAAATGGCGGGAAAACATGATTTTTATGATGTCATATTTCTAAAATAACGGCTTTTGATCGAAATGAAAATGACCGATAAAGGTCGCATATATAGCTGTACAAATCAAAGCTATATATAAAGTAAAATCAAGATAATCATTTTAAGGGGCCAATTGAGACAATTACCACATATCGCTCTTTCCTTCAACCTCCACTTATTAATCATTTAGCTCCATGGAATAATTTAAATCAAGCATTTTATCAAAGTTTTCTGAAAACTTTATTCCTAAAACACTAAATGTTTGATTATCCCATTTAAGCTGCACCTTTAATAATGAAATATTATCATGTTACAAACAGCGTGGCAGTTTGCTTGATGGGGCGTGCTAAAATTTTGTGTGCTGGTTATAATTTTACTCATCGATTGGATCAATGAAATCAATACTAATCTGCATATGAAACTCGGAATACAACTATACCCCTATAATACTGGCCAATCACATTGAATGATTCTTTCCCAGTAGGGCATTTGTAGTCAAGAGCAACACGTGATCAGTCAAAGCCCGTTTTCTGTCCTCAAAAAAGCATTATTATATTTGTTGTGATTTGACCGGATGCGTTTTTAAATACGTATAACATGTATAAGAAAATTTTAAGAATGGAATTAGTGAGTTTACATGTACTCTGCTACTGTTGTACTATGTAGCTATCAATAACACTATCATAGGAAATAAAACTTGCTTTGTCCGTTCAAATTCAAATGTTGTTTATTCAATGTGATTGGTCAGTATTGTAAATGTATTACTGGGTTTTGTGTTTCACATGCAAAGTATTATTGATTCCATTGAAATCACTTATCCAATCGATGAGTAAAATGATAATCAGCATACAAAATTTTAGCACGCACTATCAAGCAAACTGTCACGCTGTTAGTAAAACGATAATACTTGCCTTGGGGATTCCTTTCATAACATTTTTATTTTTAAGAACTTTATCATTAAGCCTGACATATTAGCAAAATATATCAATTTTCGATAAAAATCGTCCATGGATCATATAGTGAACTATCCGAGATAAGGGAGATTTTATCAGCATATTGTGAAAATTTGTACCGCTAATATCAATCGTTATATTTGATATCTTGATCATTTCGAATTAATATTTCAAGAATTTAAGAATTTATTAGAAGAGTTCCTATCAAAAGGAGATTGGTGAGATAGTATCGCCTTGTCTACAGCAAAATTGTTCTCTTGCGCTTAATTGTAAAAAGTGAACATTTCTTATGTTTTTTTATTAATGTTACTAATATCTTGACAGTTTACTGTAAGTATTTTTAGGTTGCTGTTCTTGTTTTGATCCTTAAATATTCTAAAAGTACGAGGGTTGTCCGAAAATTCCGTAGACAAGAGTTGTTTTGTAGGAACCCTACTTCATATATTAATGAAATTTCGTATATAGATTAAACCAACACTATCTAATAAATTTATCGACAAATATTTTGAGTAACTACACAAATTATTCTAATCTAAAAGACACATTTCAATGTCTGGTGTAGGAAGGCGGCGCAATACCCAAAAGTTGCAATTAAAATTTGGTATATTATATCTAAAATCCTTTAAAAGAATAATTACTGCCCTGTATTTTTTGAATGGAAATGAAAATTCTTAATATTGTTTAATTAACTATATTTCCTAAAATTTTGGTGTTTATGCTTCGATAAATATGAATTTTATATATACATCGGGTTGGAATCCGACTTTATAAAAAATGGCAGCTGCGTTGGCACAGGCGGCGCACTGGACTATGATCAAGTGAATTGATCCTGAATTCACTCTTACAGAAATGTACCAGTCATAAATGTTTGGTAGACTAGGAAACTTTTTCTCGTCCTAAGTATCAAAATGACTAAAACGGTTCATCTATGTATATGTGAATAACAGTAAGTAAAATAAAAGACAGGGCTATGAACTGGGCAAGAGTGCCACTGTGTAACTCCATTAGAGAAAACAGACGAAAAGTCTGTAGAAACATAGCGTTTTCAAATTATTATTATTTCATACCTGTAATGCATATACTTTATTTACATATTTTAATGTTTGATCATATCATAGTAATTAAGATATTTAACATTTATAAGTATAAATGTTTCGTTTTATTCAAGAATTTAATTCTGGTAATTGAAATATTTTCTCCAATTATTTGAACCGTTGACATTTGTAATTTTTGACGTTGCAGATTGCTCCGGGTGTTAGAGAACGATATCACTTTAAATGTTATTAATCGAAAAGTTTTCAAGTAAACATGATAAAACTTAGTAATTTATCTGCCAAGAACACGCTTTATCCATCCTGAAAATTTTATAAAGATACATCAATTTCTTTAAAAGATATGAGCTCAGTCTACGAAATTTTGGGACAACCCTCGTAAGCTAATTATTTGAAGATTGATGACATTTCGAGAGAAAATTTAGCAAAAATTTGAATTAGTTTACTGCGGTAATGGGGTTAGTGGTGATTTGGGTCTATTGAAGAGAGAAGGGGGGGGGGGGGTCCGTTTTTTTGTCCTTTACAAGTTTTGTATTGTTTGTAGATTTTTTTAGATTGATCACCCTTCGTTATCGTAACCCTTAATTTTCATTCAAAGTAAATCAAAATTTTGTACTTTAAAAGAATCTAAAACAGACATTTAGTATTACGGCACATTGCAAGTCCATATAAAGACTTTAATTTGCAAATAATAAGACATATGTCCTTCTATGTCTTCAAATACTGAAATGTATTTTTATATACCTGTAGCCTTTATTTTTCAATTCAGTATATATTTTCAAGAGGCTAACAAACCAAAATCTATACATCTTTTTTTGGTTCCAATTTTTATTTTTTAATAATATTTACGAAAAATATAAATATGTTCAAGACGGACCATGGCAGGTTTCAAAGAAATGTACTGTATATTGACTTTGTTATTTACATTCCGCTACGGATCTATCAAAATGGGAAAAAACAGGGATGTACCAATATAAATAACACCATATATTTAGTCCTATGTTGCATGCACATATACATCAGTTCCTTGTCAAAATTGGCGGTTTTTGGTTTCTTTGAAAAATATGTGGCAGGACAATGACCATTTATGTTTTGCACTGAACGAGAGTCTTAAGAGTGTAGTCGGCTCAAATTCTCATCAAAAATTATTGAGAAAAATAGAAAATTTCCAGTCTATAATCTATCCGAGCAAGGACTCGCATGTTATCAGAACAGGGAGTTCTGCGGAAGATTTTCGTATGTTGGCCAATGATATTGACCACATGTTTATTGATAAGAATGTTCAAGTGTCCGAAAATGGGATATTTTCTTCGTCAAAATTTTGTAAAGTTAGGATGGAGAAATCTAAGCCCCATCAACCCGGATATGTTCAGCTTATTTTACTAATGCCTGAGAGAGCAAACCGACAACTTAGACAATCAGCTTATCCTATGGATGGAGCAGTGTACATATCAAGTGATTTATATGTAAAACTGCATCTTGGAGAAAACCAACAACAACATGGGCCTAGGGTAAAGAAATTGTCGGAAAATGGCACGGAATTGGACGAAGTTTATTGTCTTTATTGTGTTCATTGGCCATCTGATGCCGATGAGTGGTATTTCAGAAAAAGATCACACGGTTGCCCAGATACAAATAGTGTTCAGGCATTATATGATTATGGATGTCATGTAGTACATATTGACTCCAAATCTATTGATAGACATGGTAACTGGTCGGTGGATCCATTTATCTAGCGACTGTCTTTTTCTGTGGCAGAAAAACATTTAGTTCAAACAATGAACGAAACCCAGTTTCTTGTTTATGGAACTTTTAAACTTCTTTTAAAAGAAGCATTTGAAAACAATTACGACACTTTGTGTTCATATTTCATGAAGACGCTTGTCTTCTGGAGCATTGAAGAGTCACCTTCAGCCCTTTGGCACCCTCTTCGGCTTGTTTCCTGCATTGAAGTTTGTTTGAAGAGGTTAATATCCTGGGTTTCAAACGGTTTTTGTCCGAACTATTTTGTGAGAGAAAACAATATGTTTTATGGACGTTTGGATGAGAATGAACAGTGTTTCCTTATCAATCACTTGTTGGAACTATATGCTCAAGGCTGGAGATGCTTATTAAAGTGTCCATCAATGAAACCTTTTGAAGATGCGCTTCAAAATACAAATATACAGATTCCCCAGATGTCAAATGATGATCTAAACACTAGAGAAAGTAATTTTTTCTTACCTGAATTCAACGAAGAATCCAGTGCAGATCATGAGGAGGAAGTCGACGTTAGTTTCTTTACTGACTTAGAAAACGACGTCATTAATTTTTCTGATATAACAGGTCTGAAAACTATGTTTTTTAAGACAGTTGTAAATTTTACGAAAGAAGAAAGAGATCGTTCAGATATTGACATTATTACATTGTCTCAACAAAAGTTTCTATAACGCATAGCAATTTTTTTGTTAGACGAAACTTTGCGTGAATCAAGGTGTGCACGTTTTAAATATCGTCAAATCCGACGAGCGCTTAGACTGCTAAACTACACGTGTCGCGCTGACATCAGCAGAGGAAGACTGTCCTTAGCAACAGTTTATTACTGCCTTGGAAACTATTCAAAAGCTTTAAAGAATATAAAACAGTATGAAGACATTCTTCACCACAGATCTGGGGTGTTGTATGTGAGTTCAAAATATCCAACAAAAGTAGACCTTGGTTACAAGAAGTATTACTGTTCCCGAGCTTTAACTAGAATAGAGAGAGCCTCTTTATCGGTGTCGTATGATTTCCATGTCTATCAAAACAGGCCAATCATACCCAAGGAAACTGCACTCGAAATATTACTGGTCAAAACACAAACCTCTTTTATGTCTATTCCTCCTCGTCATTATTCTCTTTTTCTAAAAGCGCTATGTTTTGCAAAAAAGGGTGACAAAAACAATGTGAAACGTGAAGAGAACCACCTGAATAACATCATCCCAACATCCACTGATGGCGGATGGTACATTATATATATCATGCGTGCTGTCCTCCAGATAAAGTTAGGCTGTTTTGACAGAGCTGTTAAAAATTATTCATTGGCATATTGGCACAAGAAATATTTGAATATACGAAAAAACTTCTGCTGTGAGCGCGAGTCTCAAACTTCACCATTGTGGTATCTGGCCAGTTTGTTGCGTTTACTACTTTAATTTCCATGACAATGTTAAGGAATTATATAAGCACGATTTTATGGATCGAAGACATTTAACATACAATTATTTTAAAATCATTATGATACGTAAGAAATTAATTGTCAATTTTTGACAGTACTTGTACGTTTCAAATAAAGCTATATCTAAATATGTGTGTCCTGTTATATTTGTAAAATATTAATAGTAAATTGTAAAATAACCACATCTTTCCGAGAAGTCCAAGCGGTCCCAGATAGCAGTCCCAGCAGTACCAATTGGAGGGTAATGCATCGCTTATCAAAACTGAATTTATCAATGAATAATGTCAGTACTATATAGAAGTATATCAACACTTGTAAAACGTTAGGTGTGTTTTTTTCTCGGAAAATTGACGGACGAAAATATATAGCATCTGAGTATCTAAAATAAACAAATAAAAAATATTGAATAAATAAGATGTTCACGGCTACTACACGCTTAAACATGACTAATTTGCATGCAATAATGTGTAATTATAATAATTTTACACTGATTAAAGTCCATTTTGAGGCCTCTTGTTACATAAATCTTCACTTGACCAATCAGAATCTTTTCCACTAAGTTTTTTTTAACATTGTTGTTTGTTACTTATGTTTACATTTGAGCCCTATACTTATAATAAAACTACATAAGTACACAAGAAGTTGATAATAAAAAAGATGCTTGAGTTTCTGATTGAGTTTACAACCATTCACCAGCAATGATTCTAATTATGTAAAAATGGTGTCGCTAGTATTTATCAAAAAAAGAAAAAAAAATCCAAGTTAATGTATATTACTGAAACTTTTTTCTCATTATATATCTATAATAAAAATTGAAAATTTAGATACCAAATAATATGCATGTATTTGAAATGTTCAATTATGTCTCCATATGTCAATGAAGAATCGTTTTGTTGGTTTTAAATCATGCCGTAAGTGTATGTTCAATTTTGAAACATTACTAAGTTGCGGATCCTTAATAAAATGATCATTAAACTTATCTTTTATTTTAGCACAATAAAACGTGTCTTTTGGCCAAAAAAAATAATCTGAAACAAACCATTCTTCCTCTTATTATCCCGATAAACATATTGTCGCTGAAACAGGCCTGATTTCCGTAATACGTGTTTGACTAGAGGAGGTGACTATATTCAGAACAATATCTATAGATAGTATGGTAATTAAATTTTTTTTTTTAAAAACATGAAAAACACTTAACACTGATTCTCAAAGTATAGTCTCAATTCGATTCAAATAGTGTACCGTGTTTCAAGTAATGTAACATTTCTAATTAATTCTATTTTCTGCCAGTCATATGAAGGGTACCTGTAAAGTACAAGACAAAATAGAAACGAAACGAACTGAAACGAAACGAAATCTGCCAAAACGAACAAAACTTTCAGAATGTTTATATGGTCTATTTTTACTTCATATAAATTTATATACTAGAAGTTCAAGCACCACAGGCAATTGTTTCGCTTCAAGCTCATACATAGGTGTCGGAAGGAAAATGAAAGGAGGGGGCTTAACCAACAAGAAAGGTATCTTTGCAAAATCTTTCGACGCCCATGTCATATTTTATTAATATACTACTGAAATATTTACCTACTTAAAAATGACATCGTTCGCTTCGAGAGTATTTTTTATTGTCAGTTAAATCGTTTTAGACGTCTCTGGTCGAGCCTCTTTATTGCAAACCACTCATTTCTTCCATGAAAAGTGCCTCGATAAAAATAGGACCGTATATACGTAGGAATGATACAGTTTGATAAATTTTTGTTTGTTTCGTTTCGGCAGGTTTCGTTTTGATTTCGATCGTTTCGTCTTGATTTCGTTTCGTTTCGGTATGTTTCGTTTCGGCAGATTTCGTTTCGTTTCAGTTCGTTTCGTTTCGTTTCTATTTCCTTTCGCCGTTTACAGGTACTCTTTTTAAAAGGGTTGCTTCTGGATTTATAATTCCCGATTATACTTTAAAAGAACAATAGTTTCATCTAATCAACTTGAAAAAAAAAACAACTTTATAAACGATGTGTAACTTCCATGCACGGCTGCCCCTCCCCCTCCGCAAAAATATAGTGTTAGTCATAAATGTTTAAAATTTGAAGAAGAATAATTAATACTTTTGAAGCTGGAGATTTCAAATGAAAGCAGTCCGACCCACCTCTACGGAATGAGTTTTTCACTTTCGAAAGGAGTGTACATTTTCCTTTTGGACTGGATTTTTTTTTTGCTCGTCAACAACAAAGTTATAGTTTGTATGTAAAATTTACTTCTGCAGAATCCATGCACTCTCCCCCTCTATCCAAGAAAAAATTACGCGATACGTAATGGTGTTAAGCCAGAAGAGATAGAGAGAGCGGGATACTGTCATACTGATATGTCACAGGCATGTGGACTTGTATAAAATATGGATAACATTCATGACATTATACTTATCTTCATGACTAATCCCTATCTGATAGCTAACAAGATGGACCAACTCTCTCCCCCGAATAACAAAAATGTAACGCTCCTATAATTTTAAAAACACTCTCCGTCAAATCTATATCAATCTTATTATATATTATAATTCATAAGCAAAGATATTCCCACAAAATAATTGTTAAGGGTTTTCAAAATGGCAGATTTGTCTCTAATATGTCCACTCTTGAGGTGTCTGTGGAAGTAACATAATTTAGTTTGTGTTTTTTTTTAATTAAAAACAAGTAATAATTAAAAATTCACATATTACATGTATTTGATTGAATTCTAATTCATCGAGATATTTGATCAAAGTTGCACAGTATAAGAAAAGGAGTCATCCTTCATGTTGTACTTTATATCAGATCCATACAAACTAGAGGGGGAGGAGCAATAATTAACTATTATACACTTAATAGAAAACAAAGCTCATTAAAAGTTTACCCTCTAAAGCTTTGCCAGTAAATAGTAGATACGTTTCAAAAGAATATTTGAATACGTTTTTGTTGTGCATCTCAAAATTAATGTGACTTTTTTTGCTTCGTTTTTGCAATTTTTTTCTGTCGGGCTGATCCCCTCTTTCAACTAAAATTAACTCCTACAACCTGTGCATATCATGTTAAGTCTTCTTTTATCTTATTCTATTTCTTTTCAAATTTTATATAGCAAGTTAAATTCATGCATTTTAGGCAATCTTTGAAATAATGTTTGCTTACCCTCTCCCGACTTGGGGTAAAATATTGGATCATTAGGAAGGTCGAAAAAAAAAACATTTTCAGAAAACTTCAACATATTTGTTGACGGAATAAGAGGAATAAAAAGAAATAAATATCGTTTCCTGGTTTCAAAAAAAGAGAAGTTTTGAGTCGAGCCATGTTAGACAGTCGGTCGGATGAGGACAACCAATTCTTTTTAAAGATGGCCTTACTTATTCAATTATTAACTCAGCATATATTTTTTTGATAGAGTTCTGGTTTCTTTTCAGATTTTGGCAGTCTCAACGCTTAACACTTCTTCCGAACGCCATGTTATATTAAGTGACATCTCCGATACCAATGAGTTATACCTCCTTATGCTCTCTAATGACCTCTCCATTTCTTGACTCTTTATAAAATCCAGAAGTTTGGCTTCCAAAAAGACGATATATCTTTTGTTTTTAATTTCTCAACACGAAACTGTAGTGCATAAAGCTTCAAATACACGTGGGCCAGATTCATTTATTTAATTTAGTGGTTTTATTTGAAATACAGAACTTATATGTACAATTCATACTGATAACTGCAACGGCCAAAACAAGATTTTATTTTATTAATGGAATAAATGTATATGTTTATTTATTAATGGAATACATGTAAATGTTTAATTTTATGTGGCAAATTATGATGGGGCAGCAGGACAAATCAGTTTATGATGCAAGCTCAATGTCAAACAGCATTTATTAAAAACTTAGGAGACAAATTCGTTGATCAGCCTGAAACAATCATGGAACAGTTTTCACTCGGGTACCCCGCATGACAGTGGCTGGAATGAAAGACTTTCCTACATCTCTAAGGGGAATACAAATGTACCCAACTGATGACAAAGTACAAAGTCGGGTATTTTGTACGTAGGGGAATAAGGTTCATAAGCCGAAGTAAAGATCAGCATGTTAAAAGACGAGAAATTTTACCAAGGACTGACCAGTTAGTTTACTGGCCAATGATCTAATTGGCACCCGCAAACATTTATCTGGTCACAATTTCCCATCGGGCCTGATAACCGCTTGAATAAAGTACATGTCATGATACTAAACTTTGTTTTGTATATTAGTTTTATGTTTCTTTGTTATCATAATTATTTTTTAGTCCTTTAAAAACATTTATTGTTAAAAAACATTTGTAGTCCACTTTTATGAAATAAATTGGATATACATAAGCACAATGTCATTCGCTACGGATACATCACTTTATAACTTAATAAATGTGCTTAATGATATTTTTATTAAAAAATGTGTTAGGAAAAATAATTTATATCAAGATTAAAATAAGGTTTTTCTTTTAAATCATTAAATTAATCTAAGTTCTTGTTTCAAAGACTTCATTCCTTTTTACAAAGATAACGTTATTAAGGTCAAGATCTAGTAAATGAAAGGTGCCTACAGATTTATCAAACTTAAGAAATAAATTCCTTTATTGATGCTTTACAACTTTAGCTTGGTCAAATAAGGTGTTTCGGGGCATAATTTGTAGAAAAAACAAGATGAAAAACTGTATTTTAAACTGTCATTTTCAATGAAAAATAAAGAAAAACAGTCATGAATATAGGAGTTTTTTTCATATTCGACAAAGGAAATGTATCTAGATTGCCTACAGTCTCTCAGAAAGTGTTAATTAGTATGTTCATGGCCTCTTCTTTAAATCAATATAAAATTCAATATAAGTATCCGGTTTACTTTTCATACGATTCCAAATTTAATGTCATGAAAATACCCTATTTTCTACATAATTCTGCTAAAGCCGTAAAGTACGGGAAAAAGAAAGGTGAAATTGATTATGACGTCATAATGGATCTAGCACCAAACATTTTTTAAGAAATGTAGAGAATCTTTCAAAATGGATGAAACAAACAATATATTCAAGCTCAACGTCTATAAAAACAATACAAATCTGGGGCAAAGCACAAATGCAGACCTCCTGGAAAATCAGAGTTAGGATCAGGTGCCAAAGAGGATTGAGTATCCCCTGCCAACAAGTCACATTCGACTTGTGCTCATTGTCATGATCATGTAATAACGGATATTCAGATTACTAGTAATGATCTAACATTTAACATGAACTAGTGCTAATTGTAACGGGGACCGTTACAGATGTTCCCCAAACGCTCCCCAACTCCCTTTTGGTGCCATATTCCCTGTAAGCTTCATTAAATAGGACAAAATCTATGCATTTGAGACTTTAACAACGCCAAGTTCATTCAAATTTTAGCATTGCACGCGTGCGCATGTGAATGCATGTGCGTAATGACCATATCTTGTCTACACAATCTATACATTTTAATATACTAAATATTAAAGTGTTAATCCAAAAGTATTTAAAAATACGCTCATTCAAGTGTATTTTTGATTTAACTCATTTCACGTGCACGCACGTGCATACATGAGCATGATGTCCATATCTTCTTGTAGACGTCCATTACATCTCTCTATGTTCTAAATCCCACTCCGTTTGGTTGAAAACCAAAGCAGTTATAGCTGTTTAAAGTTTCAGCCAATCAGATTACAGTGCAAGTACACGCACGTGTATGCATGTGCATGGCGACCATATCATGTTGTAGAAGTTCATTATATCTATCTATGTTACAAATCCCATCCTGTTTGGTTGAAAACCAAGGGAGTAATAGCTATTTAAAGTTTAAGCCAATCAGATTGCAGCGCACGTGCAGGCACGTGGTTTTATGACAAATGCTATATATCATGTTGTAGGATATATTAATGCATGGCTATGTTCAAAATTTCATAGGATTTCGTCGAAAAACAAGAAAGATATAGAGACTTTAGTTTCAGCCAATCAGAACAAAGCGCACGTGCATGCGCGTGAGATCTTGCTATTTTGACCATGTCATCATGTCTATATTACTAATAAATAATCAAATTATGAGTTTCAAAGCATTTCATTAAAAAATAAAAAAGTTACGGCTGTATCTATTATATTGGTCATTTCACGTGTTGCACGCGCACGCTCTTGCAAGCACGTGCGCGCAAAATGACCTTGACTAGGCAAATCTACATAACATGTCTACTAACCCTAAAAAGGTTTTACCTACATCGGATGAACAGTTTACAAGATCATTCCCGGACAAAAAAGTACCCAGGAAGAAGAAGAAGAAGAAGAAGAAAAATAATAATAATAAGAAACAGAGTAAAAACAATATGTTCCCCAACTTCGTTTGGGGAACATAATAAAGTCAATTAGCATTTGACTTAATGATAGGTTGTATTTGCTGACAAGGTCATAATATCGACAACAGAACTTGTAAAATTTCAAGCTCACGGGGATATGCTGCATAATTTTTTTTTACAAAATCTATGTAAACTATCTGCACAAAATCTCCATATCCTGCTCCCAATTTGTATTTTTTCGATGGACTTTTGAGCTGAATCACTGTTTGTATTCCATCTATTTCATATTGATTCAAATCAGTTGTACATGAACGGTGTACAAACTTATAAGAAGTTTTTTGTTGCTGTCTTTTGTTGTTAAAGTACGATTCTTCTCTGGTTTCTGACTAGACGAAATATAAAAAGCATATTTGCTTATATGTCTTTTATAATTAGGTGTAAGAGATTTAATAGACCACATTTTTCTTTCCTCATTCCAATTGTACAACTTTACATAGAAATGGTAAACTGTGATTGAAAACTAGTATGGAGTATATTTTTGGCGGAATGGTGGCGTATGAAAATATCTTATCTTATATCTTCAAAATTATTTTAGAACAAAAGAACTTGTTATCATTTTAACAAAATCAAAGTCTTGAAGAAATTTTCAAATGTAAGTTAAATTAATAAAGAGGGACGGACGTATCAAAACATATCAAATCAATAGGATTTTTCAAACGAACTAGAACTATGTTAGCTTTTAAAAGTTTCCAATCTAAGTACAGATTTTAGCCAAAAATCCGTATCAAAGTGTTTTTCTCTCTTAGTAAACGATCAAAACATTTTGTTTATGTACCATTTTGTATATTTTTGTGACACCTTACCATATGTGAAAATAAGAAAAATAAATAAATATAGGAAGCATATAAAAATAAATAATATACCCTAAAATTTAAGAAAAGTAGAGAAAATTTGAACAAGCCAATATTCATTTTAGTTTAATTATTTATGTCAATTTATTAATATCGTTTTGTAGTCCCTTTATGGAAGTTTCTTTTAACGCAAATGAAAAGAAATTCAATCTTTTGAAATTCTAGTAGGGATCCCACGATTGGCAACAGTAATTTTTTATTCTTCATGTCCGGGAAAAGGTAATGACATTGACCTGACCTTGCCTCTATTATAAAAAGGTCAAATTTAATCTTATTGATCCCATCACTTAGTGATATTGTCTTCTTGATTTAGTGAAAATTTCATAATTTTTTAAATACAAGAATTATGAGAAGATCCCTACCTTAAAGATGCAGATTATAATTTGTTTTCATATCGTACAGAATTTCACTTACTTTAATCATATTTAAAAATCAATGTTTACATTGACATTATGTATTGTAATATTTCAGAAAAAAAATTAAAGAGTTACTGTCTGTTTGGTCGAAAATAAGATATGTTAAGATATGTTTTATGAAAATTATAAGAACATCTTTTTCATTATAAAATAAGTTACTCATGATCAATTAAAAAAAAAGAAATAATTTCTATTTTTTTAACTGAAAAAGTAAAACGTAAAAATTGTGCACAAATTAAGCCTTTGTTAATTTTGTGATAACTTATTTCACGAGAATCAAAAATGTACTGGTACATGTATATGCATACTGTGAATACCTTATTTAAGTTACACGTGCAATGATAATACCACCTTTGGACATTCCAGTCTATCTACAAAGAATGAAAAACCATTTTAATGTTTTTTGTGTGTGTTTTACGCTTGTATTGAAGTCAACCCATCGGAAAGTCCTACATATTAAAAATAAATTCTCTTTTTTCACAAAGGAAAAATGGTGATAGTATCAAATATTAAATTTAAGAACAGCATCTTTACTCGAAATAAGATTTTTTTGTAACCATGTAACTGAAGTTCAGACCAGAACTGGTTTAGTTTTAAAAAAAGCATATTAAAAATATTTTTAAGGCTCAAATTGTACATAAATTTGCACATAAAACTGGAAAAACCAGAGAATTATCAATGACGTGATTTTTCATGTAATTCATCAAACCTGCATGGAAATATGTGCAATGCATCAAACTTATTTTGTTTGTCGTTTAATTTTTTGCAAATTGAATAAGATATAAATACTTTCAGACTAATCTATTCAATTTATTTGTAACATTGTGAGATCGTCTACAGAAAGGTAAAACGTTACTATTCAGTACCTAAACCAAAAAAACCTTTTATGTAGATCATGTTCTGTAAACCATGCATTCAAATCTATCGTATTTATTTTTCGAATAGTTAATATGTATTATTTGAAATAATTAGTATTAATTTTTCTTGATGTACATAACTCTTTTTTCCTAGGTAGATGTATTGATTTCTCATATACAGAAAGTCTGATAAAGTCTAGATGTTAAATCATTGTATTTGTCTTGATTCTTGATTTTAAAAAATACAGGCGTATCTATTCTATTTTGTTTCATTAAAGACTGCAAAAATATAAAAAAAAAAATTATAATTACGAATCATGTCTGAGAAATCATTGATATTTTTCTAATGCAGATTTCACATACGTTCATTCTGCGTTGTCACCATATTTAAAACTAAGTCTGAAATACATCACTTAACTTACAAACTTTTTTTAGTGATTTATTCAATAGATAACTGCAAAAAAAAAAACAAGCATATCAATTCGCAGTTCACAACAGTGATTTGATTATCATTAGAGAAATACAGGGCAGTCAGGGTAACTACATGTGTTCTAACAGTAATTAACACTTCAAACACTAAATGACCAATTACCTGCAATCTCATTCCGGAGAACCATAATTACACCATAATCAGCTTGGATATGTGAAAACGCTGAATTATCAACACTTATGTAGAAGCTTATTTTTTTCAAAAATGAATTTCTAACAATTAGGTTCAAATGTATAGAAATTTTATCTTTTCCGACTAACCGATGACAGATTTTCTAACTGATCGCCATCGTTCCGACCGATTAATCGCTTAACCGGTTACAAATTGCCATCCCTAATTATTTCCAAATATTACATTATTTACTACTATATTGAATTTTAAATATTTTAAGATGTAAATAGCTTGCATAGTAAACTTTATAGTGAATAAAAGTAGCAGTGTTGGTACAAGAATTAATTATCATGGTTAGATAAACAGTTAACTATATTTTTTTCGTATGTTAGTACCTATAGTTAATTTGTGTTATTCATCTACTCTGAATTACCTGGTATTACTTTACAGAATCGTGATACAATAACTTCATCAGATTTACATTATATGTGTGCCATATACATGTACTTGCTCACTCCTCCATGTCATCTGATTCCACCTCTGATGTTTTGGAGGTCTTTGTTTGCTCTACTATTTTGTTATGTTTAATAGACTTTTGAGCTCGAATTCTGTTCATTATCTCAAAACATTTCATTTATATAAAGTTATTACATGTACCTCCATTCCTTCATCGAAATTGTTAGAAGCTCACATCACTTGATGATGATACAAAACTGTATATTTTAACTTTCCTTCATATAAACTTTAAAAAGTTACACATTGCAATATTTTGTTTTCAAATTGTTGCCATGATTTTGGTCTTACTGACTTCTTTCTTGTTCAAGTATATCCCCATATAAATATATAAAGTTAAAATGTAATTCTTCTAACTAAATATGTAAGAACACATATAGTGTTCAATCTCATATATAAGTCCAGTAAGAACCATCTTTATTAAAATCCTTTTTGATCTTCGTCAATTTCAGACTGCAACCTATTCCCTCTAATTCAGGAAACAAATCTCTTAGGACCCATTTTCTTTAAAACGATGCTTCAAAAGTAGTTTTCAGGATGAATATTTCTATATAAAAAAACGAATTCAAGAATTTGTCAAATTTTAACCTATAGGAAACGGAAAACATTATTATAAATTTCATTCATCTATTTGTACATGGTGCAAGTATTGGTCCCATGGTATTGGATAAAAAATTCGTCTAAAGAAAATATTTAAAATCACATCTTTTTGTATTTTCTAGCTTTAGTGCCCTTATTTGAGCAGTGATGTTTTTTCATTTGAGTATCCTGTTGCTTATGTTATCATGTGTTGGTGCACTATGGGAGCTTTGTCCTCCAGTATGTATATCTTTAAGTAATAAAATCTCAAACTTTCATTTCAACTTCTTATTTTGTACACAATATATAATTCCTTAACAACTCAATTATACGCACAACAAAAAGCGAAAGACATAATGTAAAATAAACTGATTATACATTTCATTCAATTTGAGATTAGGGAAAAAAACTGTATTTTCGAACCTAGCTATCAACGGAGAATTGTCCATGGAATCAACGTTGTGTGAATGGAATGTGCATGCCTTGTAAGTATTAATTCAGAATTTAACAATAACATGGCATGAAAATTTAATTCAAGCAAAACTTGTATATTTCTTATGGTTCCTTTCTTATTTATAGTGTTTTATAATAATTTAAAGTACCTTCATTTACTTCATTTATTTTAGCATTTTATATTTTATCAGTTAAAACATTCCCTTCTCTCTAACAATATTTAATCATACTTAGAAAAAAAAATGTACACTTTATGTATGGGAACATGTGTATGTGCCGTCACAAAATCCCAAATGACACTTCTTTCCACTACAATCTCCGCGCCTTTGACGTTAGTTCAGGGATGATATTTTTCAAACATTTTCCTTAGACACATTTAGCATGCTCATATCGCTATTATACTTCATGCATACTTATTTTAGCATGATAAAAATTATTATAATCATTTTTTAAAATCTTATATGAAAATTTAAAATCAATATTTTGTAAATATATCGAATGGGCTGTAGCAAAAAACATATATTTAAAAAAATATTTGAAAATCTATATTTAAAAAATATTTAAAAATATGCTAGAAAATTTTTAGCATGGTTTTATCGCTTTTATACTCCATGCATACTTATTGTAGCATGATAAAAATTATTACATTCATATTTTTAAATATTCTGTGAAAATTTAAAATTAATAATTTGTAAATATATCTAATGGACTATAGCAAGGAAAAAAGCAAAAAAGGCGCTTTTATATCAATTATGTAAAAATAAATAAATACGTGTCCTTCAAAATAAAGCTAAGATGAACACACTGCACGTCAACACTTCCGTATACTGGTATATATTAGGTATTATTATGTCATTTATATGTAAGTGTCATATGTATAGATATTTCAATGTAATTAATAACAAGACTATTATCAAAACAAGGAAACAGAAAGATTTAGCAAGTTTATAAAAATATCAAAAAACGCCCAAAACAACTGTTGAGTACTGGTAGAAATATGTCTTCATTCATTATTGTATTGGATTGTAGGTCTGCCATTGATTAAAGCAGTTTTGTAAAAACCTTAATTCGGAAAGATTTGACATCTTTCAAAACTTCTTTTTTTCTTTGTCTCGTTTTTGTTTAGCATCCACACTTAAAGAGGCTGGGGAAGTGGCAGCCATTTTCAGACTATTTCGATCTCCTTTTAAAGAAGAGCTTAAATTTTAAATCTACAATGATGATTTTTTTTCTTTGCCAAATGATAGTTGACAGCTCAAGATACCGTATCTAAAAATAAGTTAAATCTGGTGGTTAGTTTGTGGTTAATTTGTTGACCCCCAGCCTCCTTAAATCAAAAAAAGTTTCATCAGAGAGAAATCTTTTGCAAATCAACAAATACACAAATTTATTATAATTATTAATTTCTCATAAACAGCAGATTAGATCTGACTATACATTACTTAGAGAGTATTGATTCAGTTTGTTCCAGACAAATTAGTTTTCGCTATTCCCACTTATGAAACAGGCATTTTTAAATGGAAAATTAAACATGACAATATATTTATTGTGGGATGATCTTGTCTGGTTTCTGACCCCAACTCTGCAAATTTATTGTCATTTATTCAGTCATTTTTGGTTATTCAATATTTGAGATTGATTTCATCATCTGATCAAATACATTTGTGGCAAATTGAATAAATGACCTTTCTCACAGAAATAAGTTGTTCTGTCTTCCATTGCAAATGAACTCAAACTCACTGAGAACAATATTGCTTGTTTCCTGTTGACAAATAAAAGGTATATTATAAAAACAAAATATGGAATGAAATTCAAAGTTATTTAGTTATGGAAAAAAAATGGGTGACAAAAAGTATATTTGCTTAAGGTCTTATATATTTGGATGTGAGAGATTCAAAAGATCAGATTTTTCTTTTCTAATCACTATTGTACAACTTTAAACATACATAGTAAACAAATTTTGAGATAAAGCAGGAACTATTTATGGCAGAATAGTAGCTTATGAATATATCTTCTTTTCTGCTTCTCTAGATTATTATAGAACAGTGAATTTAATTAGTTATAAATTTTACACAATCAAAGACTTGAGGAAAATTTCAAATATAAGTTAAATTAGTATTAAGGGACTAAAGTTTTAAAATATATCAAATAAATATGATTTTTTTTCAACACACTGTAATTATGTTACCTTTAAAAGCTCCCATCTACGTAAAGATGTGAGCCAAAAATCCGTTAAAAATTGTTTCTTCTCTCTTAGTGAACAATCATTTTTTATTTGTTTCTGTATCTCATTGTGACTTCTTTACCATATGTGAAAATAAGAAAAAATTGATTAAAGGAAGCATGTATAAAAATAACTAATATTTCCTTAAAATTAAAAAGGAGAAAATTCGGATTAGCCAATAGCCATGTTGGTCAAATTATTTCGGTCAGTTTGGTTATATGATCTTATAGACCCTAAATGGCAATATCTTTTTTATGCAAAAAAGAAAAACCTTTCATGTTTCGAAAAAGAAGAAGGCATCAAAGGACTCGCAACAGTATCTTTTTTTAAATTCTAAATATGAAGGGAAAAGGTAATGACCTTGGCATGACCTTGCCTCTAATACAAAATTTAATCTTCCTGATACAATCAATTAGTGTTAATGTCTTCTTGATTCTGTGAAAATGTCCTTAATTTTTAATCACAAGATTGATAACATGAAAGGACTATGTTTATACCATTATTCTACTGATTCTGTTGGTAAAGATTATTATTCTTTTTTTTCCTTCTACTTCCTAAACGCCAACTATGAAGCCTCATATCTCACTCATTTCTCATTTGATTTCACTCAAATTTTCAGAGGTACTAGAAGTTACTAAACTCTATCAGAATGCTGTCAAAAATTTCAAGAAGCCACTTCCGGTTTTGAGTTATTTCCCTTTAAATGAATATTTATAGGCTTTCGTTCCCAGATAAAGGCTCAGAGACGGCTAAAGCTGGAGCAGAAATTCTACTGATTTCAGATAATAAAAGGATTGAAGTTGTGCACATCGGTTTTTGTTTTTCGATTTTCCAATTCAAAATGGCGCTATATAGGGGTCAAAAATTAGAACGCTCAAAAGAGCCAAAAATTACTCATATTTTGCTTTTTATCTTCTAAACTAAAAATATTTTGTTAAAATATATAGAACATAATTTGTGCAGAATTAGAAGATCTTTCAAATGATATCTCGGAAAAAGGGCTGGCCCCTAAAATTAAGGGCCAAGAGGGGCCAAAAGTTTTTCCTTTATATCTCAAAAAGTATTGAGAATTTGTAATATGTCAAAGAAGCAAAGTTGTTTAAATTGTCAAGCTCAGTCTATTGAAGTCGTCAAAGTACGTCCGGTGACGTCGCTTCCGGCCAAACCGGAAGTAGTCGAAAAACACATATATTGCCATTCTTGACAAGTTTTTGGGTAACAACTGTCACTGGGAGCATAAAAATTAATTTTCCGTCCGTCGTCGTCACTTCCGGTCAAACCGGAAGTAGCAAAAAAAGGTTGAGTTTTGCATTAAATAACATAGATTTAAACAATTTTAGGACGCCATTACTCATTTTTGTAAAAATGAAAGCTACTTTTGGTCAAACAGGACGGAAGACCTTCTCGTTGCTTTGCAGCGAGCTTTGCTCTAGTTTTAAATAAGATTGTTTCTATGATTAAGAACATCAGATTGAGATTCATTTCAGAATCTTTAAATAGGAACACGTCTCGTCTCTTTGTTGTACCATTTTTTGATTTTCCGTTTTCGTGCCCTCAACACACTTTTGTCTTTTTATATAATTTTTGTCTTTCTTAATATTTTTAAAATATAAGTTTGATAAGATCGTTGTTTGTTATCTTCACCCACTTCATTCATACACTGGTACCTCATGAGCAAATATTTATCATTGTTTTACATCAAAACATCTACAATGATTTGATAGAATTTAATTCTTAAAACGATATTTTAAATCGATATTTTGATACGATAATATCAAATAAAAGTAATTTAGTAATAGGAGAATATGTTGTAAATAATGTTAAAGCAATGTATAAATACAAATTGTGTGTATAAATAAAATTAGATTCTTTATACGTTAAGAATTATTATATGCATATAAAACATTGCATGATATGATACAACAAGAAGACCACTAAGTGTTTTTATTCAATTCAAGCTTATAAAATCCTTATATCAAGAGCATGATTAAAGAGACGACGTATTCATCAATATAACGCTAGATTTTTTTTAGCATTTGTTGTCTATTGTAGGGAACTACTGCAGATGGGTAAGATACCTTTGAACACTAATTAATTGATTGCATCGCAATTAGTTATCTTAAGTATGTTTTGATATAAATCCAGGTTATTGTTTACATTTTTAACCTTAAGGACGAGAGTGATCTAAAAGTCCAATGACTTGTACAAATAAAATGCAACAAAATTGAACGTGATAAAAATGTTATTTGTTTAAAGTTTAACCAATTAAACCTACTTTTCAGGATCATGAGTGTGGACTTTTTCGACTTTTCGACTTTGTGTTGATGGAAGATGTCAGATGCGTAAGAAATAAAAGAAATTAGTGAAATAATTTCAAATATAACTTTATATATTACTCTATTACCAGTCCTAGTAATAGTGATCATATGAAGAGAAATCTTCGTCATGAAGAATGGGCGAAGCACATTTCGAATCCACGATAAAATATACACAATCATGTAGCATAATGGATAATTTAGTTCTTCAGTTAAAAATGTTAAAAACAAAACCATCACAATTTTCAGACATTTGTTAAGTATTATAACTTTATTTTTTTATTATTTGTTTTAGTGGGTAAATAAGGACGAACACAAACATTTGCTTACAGAGTGGAGGATAATCGATTTTGATTTTTAAACCATGCCAAGGAAGATAATCACTTAATTTGAAACCAAAATGATGATGATAAGAATGTTACAACTATGACCAAAAAATAAATATCAATATTACAGAAGTTTTTCCTTTCTATATACTTTATTTTCGGGACTAAAGGTTTATTGATAAAAAAAAACATCCACCTTATGATATAATATATAATGACTTTACGTAAGTTCATGATGTGTATACAAATGAATGAAATCAACCTTTTCTTTTTTGGTTTTTAAAAAGTAAGAGGACACTCTTATCAAATAAATCAATATAGTCTGAGTTACTAAGTATATATATCGTATGAATATTTTATAAAACTGTGTAGATGAAATATGTAATGAGAAAGAACATTAGAATGTTTGAGCTATAGTCTTTAACAATTTCAACAAAGACTTGAATAAACTCTTTTCATTACAAATCTGCCATGTGTTTTTCTAAAATATGGAAGTGGTGTAAAATATGGAAGTGGTGTAATCAATTCCATACAGTAAAACTATACAAATTTTTTTCGCATATGACTTAAAATATTGCAGACTCGGCAGAAAACAGCCATAATCAACCAATCTCATATGACCTCTTACATATAAATCCTAATTATATGTTTCTTTTTTTAACTATGTATCGATCGATCATTGTGCCTATTTAGTCTTTATTCTATACAAAAAGTACAAGAGATCAAGATTTTTAAATTTTATTTGTAGCCTACGATGATTTAAACATACAGCAACGTTTAGTTTTATAGAAATATATTGCATGCCTATGTAATATAGACGATTCATCCACAACACAGATAAATTTACTATTGATTTGTATGAATAATAGTTTTTTTTACGTATTTCAGAAAAGTGTTGAAAAGATATTTTTACTATACAAATGCTACAATGGAAGTTTTGTTCAATGAAATTACCCTACTATTATGTGATGAGGAAAAAATATGAACACATAGAAAAAATAAAGATATTTTTATTGTGAAAAGTTATTTGGGGATATAAAAAAAAAATCGTGGATTGACGCTAGAAATCAAAATCAGTACTTTATGCACTATAGTCTGTGCATTTAACAACACAAGTTGAACACGATTTAAAAATTTAAGCTCTAAAACCAAACAAAAAATAAATAAAAATATAATACTAATAATTAAAACATGATATGATCACCTGACGCAATCTGCGTTTAGTTTTATGAACCCGACAAGAACCGCTTCCTTTTGTCTCAATACACTTATTTTGATTATTTTGATCCCTGGTGTTATATTTAGCTTTTCACCTGTCTTGTTTATATGAGATCAATGTCAATGTAGATTACACATGAACGTAACTTTTCGATGTACATTTAACTGATTATGCCAGCATTATTTCCTTGTCGATGTACAACGTGTACCACACATGGTTCAGTAATTGTATATTGTATATCGTCCCTCTCGGGAATTTTTCACTCATATGGAGACGCTACCACATGCCGATGGAGAGCTTTTATCCTATACTCGGCAATCAGGGCCTTGAGCAGGGAGAGATATTTTTCATGCCAGCACCTACTGCGACACGGGACCTCGGTTTATATGTTCTCATCCGAAGAACCGGTCTCCACGTCCCACACTTTTCGATGTTAATGTAACTGATTATGGACATTCGTCGACTACAGATCGACTTAAACTGTGCGTCTCTACTTTCTTATCATATCCACATTCAAAATCAGATCATCTGAATGTTTTTATTTTTATTTTAGTTAAGCTTTAAGCTATCTTTAAGTGAAATTTATAGGTATAAATACTTTTTCTACATGCAAGTTACCAATTTTCTTTAGAGTATCTAATTAAATTTTTGGTACACGCTAACGCCATTACATGACATATCACAAGTGCGATCAAACATAGTTATAATGACATGCGACTTATTTATGTTAACATGCGAAATATTCATGCGGACATGCATATTTATTTATGTGGACATGCAAAATAATTATAAAGACATGGGAATTAATGATATACATTACTCATAATTATTTTAGCATTCGAGTTGATAATGGTAATATGTGAGATATGTTTGTTGACGTGCGGCTTATTGTCTTGCATCTTAACAAATATCTTGCATGCTTAAACATAAATTACATGTCGACATGCGACATATTTATGTCAACATGCAAGAAGTCTGTGTTGACGCGTAAAATAATTATGTTAACATGAGAAATGTATGTTGAGATGCAGCTTATTATCTTGCAAGTTAAAACATAAATTGTATGCTAACATTAATAAGTGGCATGTTGACATAAATAAGTTACATATGGTAACATTATCATTTTGCACTTGGATATAAATAATTCAACATATTTCATGTTGACATAATTATGTTGCATGTTGAAATACATATCTTGCTTGCCAACGTAATTATACTGCATGTTGATATACATATAAATACGTTTTATACCAACAGAAGTATGTTGCATTTTCTATGCATGATGTATGATGCCATATACTTGGGTAAGAAAGTTTATTAAAGTTATTTCATAAGATTGGTAATTTGTATGTTAACATATTAATTTTCTTCCTTGTAGAATAATTACGCGTACATATGGAGGGCTGAAATATGAAATATGAAATATATGGAGAAGTGAGCACCCCCTGCCGAGCGGTTACACTGCCGTGTGCTCCTTGTCATGGTCGGGAAATAATCATAAATCCGTCCTCAATTAAGTGTGTAAATAATATTACTAATAAATTACAGTGTGCAATAATGGACTAACAATTATGAAAAACATCAGTCAACCTTTGACTAAATGATAAATTGTATTTCCGGACTAGGTCATTGTCTCGACCATATAACTTACTTATAATGACTATTAACGAGACTGCTGATATTTTTGTTTCATCAACTTGTTTGTCAATAATTTACTTCGTTTTAGAAATTTCACATATGTAAAGCATGCTCTTGCAAATCGAAGCAATTGAGAGATATAAATCCTAAAAGACGGCTAAATATCCTAAATTTTATATACACGTATGACAATTAAAGCTACTGTTTTTCCCCCACTTTTTATTGCCATTCCTAAAGATGAACTAAGAAAAAAAATCATTTAAACAGATCACTGCTTCTTCAATAAAAATGGACGTTGAAATTTATTCTTTTTTAATTGTTACTCTTATTCATATGTCGATTCGATATATATCCATTCCATATTGAAGTTGATATTGAAGACACCACAGTCTGTCGTATCTTTTTCATATTTGGATGTTTTAGACGAAAAGGGCCCACTAACAACTTTTTTTTTATCAGTATATTACAGGAACATTTTCACATGAAAAATTTAATCTTTTGATACAATTCAACATCATATTTACTCCATTAAACTCCGTCTTAATTATATACACACAAAAGTTATACTTTTATGTACTGTGAAAGTTGTTTTGAGAAGAAAAGAGGAGGTAAAAAAAAAAGAAAACAATTCTTCTATTACAAATGATATAAGATATTACAAATAATAAAAAAAAATCTAAAATTTTCCTCTGAATCAAATAGGGAAGTAAGAAGTAAATGGAACAGTGTGACTTACAGTGCATTAAAAATTGCCAATGTCTTTAGTTTTCCTCATATCTACATATTTTTAATTACAAACATTTTTTAAAAAAAATTCTTTTTGTGATCCCCTTTAATACAACGTTAATTTATTTCTGATTTTTTGCTACCTGATGAATATTGATTTTACATAGAAATAAAACATATTTGTCTCAAACATCATCAAATTTTCTAATTTGGTAAAGTAAGAATTGAATGGGTTAGTTTAGCCATAGGTAATGTTTAAGCTTTTACTTCCAATCCATATCATTTTAGTTTTTAAGAACTTTATCTCTGCCATACATATTAACAAAATAATCCAATTCTCGGTAATTACCATGCATGGATCACAAATTAAGTGATAAGAAAGGTTTTACCAGCATGTTGTAAAAGTTTGTACTCTTCATCCTCAATTGTTATGCATTTTATATCTTATTTCGAATTAAGATTCCAGTGATTTCAGAATTTGTGAGCAAAATTTCTGCGAAAAAAGAGATATGTTGAAATCTTTTTGTATCAGTATGTTTGTATCTTGTCTACAACAAAATAAGTGTTTTGAAAAGAGTAAACTTTTTTTATTGTAGCACATTTTTATGAATTTACCAAGGTCTTGACAGTATTTTTAGGTTCTTGTCCTTATTATCATTCTTAAATATTTTAAAAGTATTGATGAAAATATTGCGTAGCCGAATAACATCTTAATTATATGAAAAACGAGAGTGTTTCAACCTTTTTATTCTCAACCTTCTTCATTTGTGTAATAATATTCTTTTATTACCTGCTTAAGGTGTTAGCATCTTTCAACTTATTCGATATGCAAGAGCTTCCTCCGAGGAAGGCTACTGACAGATAAGTTGAGCTTCATCCGAGTATGTTCAGTTTTGAAGCCGATGCAGGCTACTGACAGATAAGTTGAGCTTTGTCCGAGTGTGTTCAGTTTTGAAGCCGAGGAAGGCTACTGACAGATAAGTTGAGTTTTCTCAAAGTATGTTCAGGTTTGAAGCCGAGGAAGGCTACTGACTGATAATTTGAGCTTTCTCAAAGTATGTTTAGGTTTGAAGCCGAGGATGGCCACTGAAGATAAGTTGAGCTTTCTCCGAGTGTGTTCAGTTTTGAATCCGAGGAAGGCTATTGACAGATAAGTTGAGCTTTCTCCGAGTGTATTCAGTTTTAAAGCCGAGGAAGGCTACTGACAGATAAGTTGAGTTTTCTCAAAGTATGTTCAGGTTTGAAGCCGAGGAAGGCTACTGACTGATAATTTGAGCTTTCTCAAAGTATGTTTAGGTTTGAAGCCGAGGATGGCCACTGAAGATAAGTTGAGCTTTCTCCGAGTGTGTTCAGTTTTGAAGCCGAGGAAGGCTACTGACAAAAAATTTGAGCTTCCTCCGAGTATGTTCAGTTTTGAAGCCAAAGAAGGCTACTGACAGATAAATTGAGCTTTCTCAAAGTATGTTCAGGTTTGAAGCCGAGGAGGGCCACTGAAGATAAGTTGAGCTTTCTCCGAGTGTGTTCAGTTTTGGAGCCGAGGAAGGCTACTGACAAAAAATTTGAGCTTCCTCCGAGTATGTTCAGTTTTGAAGCTAAAGAAGGCTACTGACAGATAAATTGAGCTTTCTTTGAGTGTGTTCAGTTTTGAAGCCGAGGAGGGCTACTGACAGATAAGTTGAGCTTTTTCCGAGTGTGTTCAGTTTTGAAGCCGAGGAAGACTACTGACAGATAAGTTGATGTAACTGGGATTGTGTAAATTCTATAATCGTTAAAATTGACTTGTTAAAAAATTAACATAACTTAGGTCGTATTTTGGCTGATTTGTTTGTACTTATTATCAGGCCTTTGTTCTTACGCTGATTTTGACTACGAAACGGTCCGTCTACCAGATCCAAATAGTAGTATGGACTGCCGATGGGTTTGACTGGTCAACAGGTGAATCCTACTACTGCTTACCACCTTATCCCACTTTTTAAATTTTCGGGGGGGGGGGGGGTCTGTGTTTTTGTCCATTACAAGTTTTTTACGGTTTAATGTTTATAGATTTTTTAGACTGATCACCTTTCGTTATATCTTAACCCTTAATTTTCATTCTAAGTAAATCAAAATTTGTTACTCAAAAAGAATCTAAAACAGACCTTTAGTATTACGGCACATTGCAAGTTAACTGTAATATGAAGACTTTAATTTGCAAATAATACGACATATGTCCTATGTCTTCAAATACTGAAATGTGTTTTCACATTCCCGTAGCACTTATTTTTGAATTCAAAACAGAGGCTAACAAACCAAAATGTATAGATCTTTTTTCGGATCCAAAATTTATTTTTTAATAATATTTACGAAAAAATTGAATATGTTCAAGACGGACCATGGCAGGATTCAAAGAAATGTATTGTATATTGAATGTTTTATTTACATTCCGCTACGGATCTATCAAAATGGGAAAAAACAGGGAAGTACCAATGTAAATAACATCATATATTTATTCCCTTGTTGCATATACATGAACATCATTTCCTTGTCAACTTTGGCGTTTCTTGGTTTCTTTAAAAAATATGTGGCAGGACAATGACCATTTGTGCTTTGTACTGAATGACAGTCTAAAGAGAGTAGTCGGCTTAAATTCCGATCAAAAATTATTGAGGATAAAAATAGAAAATGTCCAGACACACATCCATCTTAGCAAGGACTCGCATGTTATCAAAACAGGGAGTTCTGCGGAAGGTTTTCGTATGTTGGCCAATGATATTGATCATCTGTTTATTGATAAGAATGTTCAAGTGTCCGAAAATGGGATATTTTCTTCGTCAAAATTTTGTCAAGTTAGGATGGAGAAATCTAAGCCTCATCAACCCTGATATGTTCAGCTTATTTTACTAACGCCTGAGAGAGCAAACCGACACCTTAGACAGTCAGCTTGTGATATGGATGGAGCAATATACATTTCAAGTGATTTATATGTAAAACTGCATCTTAGACAAAACGAAGAACAACATGGACCTAGTGTAAAGAAATTGTCGGAAAATGGCACGGAATTGGACGAAGTTCTTTGTCTTTATTCTGTTCATTGGCCATCCGCTGCCGAGGAGCGGTATTTCAGAAAAAGATCCAGATACAAATAGTATTCAGACAATATATAATAATGGATGTCATGTAGTTCCTATTGGCTCCAAATCTATTGATAGATATGG
Source organism: Saccostrea glomerata (assembly GCA_003671525.1). NCBI lineage: Eukaryota > Metazoa > Mollusca > Bivalvia > Ostreida > Ostreidae > Saccostrea > Saccostrea glomerata. Next base: position 307,525 of record PRKT01000540.1, on the reverse strand, counting down.
TAACTGGTCGGTGGATCCATTTGTTTGGCGACTGTCTTTTTCTGTGGCGGAAAAAGATTTAGTTTACACAATGAACGAAACTCAGTCTCTTGTTTATGGAACTTTTAAACTTCTTTTAAAAGAAGCGTTTGAAAACAATTACGACACTTTGTGTTCATATTTCATGAAGACGCTTGTCTTCTGGAGCATTGAAGAGTCACCTTCAGCCCTTTGGCAGCCTCTTCGGCTAGTTTCCTGCATTGAAGTTTGTTTAAAAAGGTTAATATCCTGGGTTTCAAACGGCTTTTGTCCGAACTATTTTGTGAGAGAAAACAATATGTTTTATGGACGCCTAGGTGAGTATGAACAATGTTCCCTGATCAATCACTTGTTGGAACTTTATGCGCAAGGCTGGAGATGCTTATTAAAGTGTCCATCAATGAAAACTTTTGAAGATGCACTTCAAAATACAAATATACAGATTCCCCAGATGTCAAAAGATGATCTAAACACTAGAGAAAGTAATTTTGTGTTACCTGAATTCAACGAAGAATCTATTTCAGATCATGAGGAAGAAGTCGACGTTAGTTTTTTTCTGACTTAGAAAACGATGTCATTAATTTTTCTGATATAATAGGTCTGAAAACTATGTTTTTTAAAACAATAGAAAGACTTATCAAAGAAGAAGGAGATCGTTCAGATATTGACATCATAACATTGTCTCAACAAAAGCTTCTACAAGACATGGCTATTTATTTCTCAGACGAAACTTTACATGATTCAAAGTGTACACGTTTTGAATATAGTCAAATCCGACGAGCGCTTTGTTTGCTAAACTTCACGTGTCGCGCTGACATCAGCAGAGGAAGACTGTCTTTAGCAACAGTTTATTACTGCCTTGGAAACTATTCAAAAGCTCTTCAGAATATAAAGCATTATGAAGACATTCTTCACCACAGATCTGGGGTGTTGTATGTGAGTTCAAAATAGCCAACAAACGTAGACCCTGGTTACAAGAATTACTGTACCCGAGCTTTAACTAAAATAGAGAGAGCCTCTTTAGAGGTTTCGTATGATTTCAATGTCTAACAAAACAGGCCAATCATACCCAAGGAAATTGCACTCGAAATTTTACTGGTCAAAACACCAACCTCATTTTTGTCTATTCCACCTCGTCATTATTCTCTTTTTCTAAAAGGGCTGTGTTTTGCAAAGAAGGGTGACAAAAACAATGTGAAACGTGAAGAGAACCACCTGAATGATATCATCCCAACATCCCCTGATGCCGGATATTATATTATATATATCATGCGTGCTGTCCTCCACATAAAGTTAAACCGTTTTGACAGAGCTGTTAAGAATTATTCATAGGCATGTTGGCATAAGAAATATTTGAATATACGAAAAAACTTCTGTTGTGAGCAGGAGTCTCAAACTTCACCGTTGTGGTATCTGGCCATCTTGTTGCATATGCTGCTTTAACTTCTAAGACAACTTTAAGGAATTATATAAGCACGATTGTATAGATCGAAGACATTTAAAATCGTACAATTATTTTAAATCATGTGATACGTCAGAAATTTTTTTGGGGGGTACTTAGTTGAAGATAGATAGATTTATCATTTTGTACTGGCAAATTTATTCGAATTGTATTCACTGTTAGAATTTAAGTTTCATATTTTTACTTTCAAATCAAATAAAGCAAATAAGATAAAAACTAAAGATTTATGTCATGTTATATTTGTAAACATCCCAAAAAAAAGCTTGTCGATTTCCGCTCCGATTAATGGCATTAGCCTAAAAACATATAACACTTTGATTTTCCTAAATCTTTATTTCAGTGATTAGAGGAATAAGAAACCGTGTCATTGATTTTCTGAGTTTGTTATCTCCCAATGTAAAAATTGATATTTGTCTTTTCTTCTCATTGCACATAATGGTAATGTCTACTGTCTCTGAAATTCTATTCGTTATGTCTAGGCTATTTATCCGTGGATATAACGAAACATGTCATAAATGTGTGCAAATTATATAGGCCTAAATGAAACCCAGGGAGTACAGTAACTGTTACTGATATATGTAGCCAAAAATCAATGTGATTAAATTCTAAGGAAAATATACAATTGAAATTCATCGCAGCTCACTGCTGCGAAGAATACCTGCATCGACTAACACAGAGTGAGTCATTCTTGTCCTCAGAGAAAGTTTGCTTATACTGAGGTTTGTTCCGCCTTACTCATGTGACTGACAACTGTACATTGGATTCTTACGATTTGATCTTTTTTAGAGTTTCTTATATCAAGAATGGGCAGGCATAAAGGATAGATAATTTAATAAAAATACAAGTCTATAAAAAATTAAAATAGTTTTTGAAAAGGCGAAAATTTAAAACTTTATAAGTGTGGTACCAGGTGGATTCGAACCCCCGATCTTTAAAAGATATATCTACGGAGAAATTGCTAGCGCATATATCAGCTGAGCTAGTCTGACTTTAAGGCTAAACCTATAAATTAGCTTTTCGTATAAATTTGAAGCAGGTTATCAAAATCAGGTTTCCTTATTTTTGTATTTCTTTTTTGTGAATTTCGACCCAAGAGCATGGGTGCCCCTAAAAAAAATCTTATCTTAAATTATTCCTTACATCCCATTCTGATGGACTTTTAGGCTAAAACTCATGCAAAAATCAACGTTTTTTGTTCAAAGGAGAAAATGATCAATTCTTTTGTATTAGTGGATACATCTTTAACGGGCGAAAACAGATAGCACATCAGACGTCTTAGCAGGCATTTGACTATCTTTATAAACAAATAAAAGCAAGATGTGTTTGTGAAACACTGATGCCCCCGTATGCCAACAAAGAGACGATTAATCTTTTCTTAAAAGCAAATTAAATATGTTGGTACCTAAAGTAAGGTCTTCTCACAAGAAATACAGTTGTGAAATATGAAAGCCCTAGCACCACCTGTTCAAAGGTTATGGCCAAGAAAAAGTTTTTGAAAGGTAGGTCAAACTTAAGGGTGAAGGTCAAAGGATAAAAATTGTTGGTTTCTAAGAAAAGGTCTTGTCATACGGATAATAATTGTGAAGTATAAAGCCATAGCCCTAACTGTTAAAAGTTATGACCGAGGTTGCAGTTTTTAAAAGGTAGTTGGAACTTCAAGGTCAAAGGGTCAAATTTTTGGTATCCAATGAAAGGTCTTGTCACAAGGAATAAATATATGATGTATGAAAGTCCTAGCCTTAACCCTTAAAAAGTTATGGTCAAGGTTTGTTTTTAAAAAGTAGTTGAAACATCAAGTACATAAATCCCCAAGATCAAGGTCAATACATCAAAAATGTGTGTGTTCGATGAAAGGTTTTGTCACAAAAATACGTATGTGAAGTATGAAAGTCATAGTTTGTACCATTCAAAAATTATGACCAAAGTAACGGTTTGGAATTTTTGTGTAAAAGTGTGTCAAACCCCAAGGTTAAGGTCAAAAGGTCAAATCTGGTAGTACCCAAAGTAAGGTCTTATAACAAAGAATACACATATAAAATTCATTGCTCCACTAAATCAAAAGTTATGAGCAAGGTTAAAGTTTTTGCGGACAAACAGAAAGACGGACGGACATGACAAAAACTATATACTCCCGAATCTTCGATTAAGGAGCCATGTACACTTTACATCTAAAAGTGGTATCAAGTATCAAAACAGAAACAGTGTTTCTTTGTGTTATTCTCGCACCTTGCCCCATGAAGTTCTCATAGATCCAGGAGAAATGCTGGAAAATTAAGTTTTATGGTAATTAATAAGCAAAGAAAAAGATAAGTGTTTTAGGAAAGGTAAAAAAGGGGTCATCAGTTAAATTACCTGTACTTAATCTGATCATGATAATAACTATCGAAAATGCTATGTATGAGACAGCTTGAAAAACAAATACATCAGCATTCAAGTTTGCAGACAAAAATAGAAAAAAGACAATTTTCACAAATACAAATAATTACTGTTTTCATTCCACATTGTGTGAAAATGTTTGTTAATATTACTGCCAAGTAAATGAAAATTATTCACCCACAATTATCTTGTTTTAGAACCTTTCATCCATATCTACGAGAAACAAGAAATTTTCACTTTCAGATCTAAATGAACTGTTTAATCTCTTTATTTACATGCCATATCCTTATAGCAAAATAAAAAAAACTTCAGGTTTATATGTGAACTTCAAGGGGCACGTGATAAAGAAACATTCAGTTTAGTTTTGTTTGATACTTGATATAATTACCTTTAGATGTAGAGTGTACATGAAACATTTCCTGACACTTTACACAAATAAAGATGGTATAGATTGTACATGGAATTTGCTTTAACACTTCGTACACTTTTCGGTTTAGGTGTAATGTGTCAACGAGTTTTCAGACAAAAATGTTGTGCACGTTACACACATTGACGACCGCTATCGGCAATCGTTCAACTCAGTATGTATCAGAGGATTCATCCCTAAACAGATACATTTACTATTGATTTGTATGAATAATAATTTTAGGCATTTTAAAAAATGTCGAAAATATCTTTTTACTATACAAATGCTACAATAGACGTTTTGTTCAATTTTTTTTTTATTGTGAAAAGTTATTTGGGGATATCAAAAATGCGTGGACTGATGCTATAAAAACAATACTTTATAGACTGCAGTCGGTGCCTACCAAATTTATAAAGGTACATTAAACACCCCTACTAATGTTATTGTGATTTAAATTCAAGACACGTGGTTTAGGTTGATCTATTCAAAGGTTGAAGTACATTTCTACAGACATTGTCAGCTGATTCTAGGGTGGTTAAAACTGAAACGCAACATAACTTTTCTTTTTACCATGTCTCCACGTGCTAGTCACTTCCTAGCCACATTTCCGTCAATAATTTACCCTATCTCGCTGAAGTCTCGCTAACTCTCGCCAGTGCTACTGCCAGAGCTACTCTGAACTCATCGAGCGGTGTTGAAGCTTTAAAACTTTTAGCTCTAAAACCCAACAAAAATATAATTAGCTAAAACTTAATCATAATAATGGAACATGATATGACCACCTGGCGTTTAGTTTTTGAAGCACGTCAATGACAATCTTCCTTTTGCCACAATACACTTATTTTTATGAAAATCCCCGGAGTTATATTTATAGACCTTCACCTGTCTAGTTTATTTATATAACTTCACAATGTCACGAACAACTGATTTCGATGCATGAAATATAATTGTTTATGATGAAATTATGCATAGAGAACTTGATTATGCCGGCATAGATTCCTTGATGAAGATCAATGTAGATTACACATGAACGTAACTTTTCGATGTACATGTAACTGATTATGCCTGCATTATTTCCTGTCGAGGTACAACGTGTATGGGCGGCGGAAAGGGTAAAAAAGTCGTTTATGCAAAACTAACAACTAATTTTATAAACATAATGAAATACAAGATAGACAACCTTCAAAAAAATCAACAGACTTGTTTGCAAAATCAACAGACTCCGATGCAAAACCAACGATCACCAATGCAAAACCAACGGTTATTCACTGAAATGACGCTAGATGGCGTTCAAGAACATATGTTACCTTAATTAACGCTAGATAACATCATTATTTGTGTACTTTCATTGAAACATAAATCCCACGAAATTGTCTATCAGCATCCATTTGGAAAACATAGGATAATAGCATCATGTCGGAATCTTAAATGCAAACATATCAGAGGCAGCAAGACCTCTACAAACGGCTGTAAATTTATTACAAGAAACCAGTAGAAGATATTAGTATTTTCCCCAAGAGAAAATTTTCGTTTCCTCTTTTGAAAGAAAAAAATCCCCTCACACTCTTAAAAAGTTCATATAAAATTATTTTATTGTGTTCATGCTTTACACAATCTTTTGATACCTGAAAATTCACTAAGCAAGTCGTACTTGTATCATTTTTGCTTTTCTTTGTACGACTCAGTGAAGTCTATTAGATTTATTTTAGAATGAGTTTATTTGTGAAGTATCATGTCGCACAAATATGGTTCATATATGATAGACAATAAGTAAAAAATAATTTTATCAAATCGCATGCATTTTCCAATAATTACGCACTTTTCAATAAAATAGATATGCACGGATCTACATGTAGAGGGGGTCGTTGGGGGTCCGGACACCCCCCCTCCCCCCTCACCCCTCACCTCTTGGATTTTTTGTAGAGATTTTTATACTAAATCAAGTTTACTTTAAATGACCTTGGGTGCCCCCCACCAAATAAAACGCTGTCCCCTCATCAAATAAGCGAATATGCTAAATGGCTATGAAAAGTACTAGGTTTCTATGTTAAACCACCCCATCCCTCCCCCAAATAGGTTTTTTAACGTTTGTGACAGGAGTTTATGTTTGTTTGTTTATTTGTTTGCTTGCTTGTTTGGGGTTTTCTTTGCTTGTCAAGAAAATTATGGGCTGGATCCCCCCCCCCAGAAAAAAACAGGATCTTCGCCTGTATAGATATGAATTATATAATGCAGAAATATGAAATTACTTTCTGAAAATACTTATGTCTGATACATAATAATTTCATGCATGAAATATTTTTCGCCAAAACCAAATGGTTAGTGGCTTATGTGTAATTAAATATACTGAAAGGAAAAAGAAGTGCAAGAGAACATAATATACGAAAATATTTTGACTATGTGGCAGAAAATTATGAAGATTGGTCATATGTGTGGTTCGGTTACATGTACTTTGCACTTAAACCGCTGGTTAAAACTTCTCAACCCTGAAATTTATGGCGTCACGTGGGGAAAAGTGATAAAAAACCAAAAACAAGTGTATATTAATGTTGACAATTTTGTAATCACAATTTGTACATCATTTTTGCATATAAGCAGTCACTATAAATTTCTTGCAATCATGGTATGGCTGACGGAAGTTGCACTGTATCTAGTGATTGAATTGCATAAATAAATGAAAAGGCAAAAAATGTTACTGTCAGTTTCTTTTTAACTTTTCAACCAAAAAAGTTTTGTCGGTTGTCAGTGAGTAGCTTAAATGGTTTCCAACCAACCATGACGGTGGCGTTTGGCGCGTAACAACGTCACATCAAGATAAGGCTTTTCATCATGCCTCCTCTGTTATCTTCAAGGCATTATTACTGAAACCGATATTTATACAGCAGAAAATAATACACGGGATCTTACCCTAATACCGCCAGAAACTTTTTGCTCCAATCTGGTCCGTGAGCTTCTAAACTTTACGTCGATTTTACTCTCACACCGCACGTACGCGTCGTATGTTTTTAGCATTTTCAGATTGGGTTTTGATGATACTTTCTTACAAACATTGACGTGTACCAAACCAGCTTATGTAAATTTTATTCTAAATCGAAAAATTCATGAGATTCATTTTGCGGGGGGATTTGTTAGCTTAAGAATGTTACAGCTATTCTCAATCATCAGTGCTACTGTCAAAAGGGCTGAATAATAATCCTATGAGAAAGATAAATGCTCTAATGAACTCATTGCACAGGAGAATCAAGGCTGTTACTGGTGCGCAAGGGACATGATGAGAATTTTTATTTTATTTTAATAATAATTCATAAATTTTCTTATATATTTAGGTGAAAGAGATTTAAAAGACCATATTTTTCTTTCCACATCACAATTGTACAACTTTAAATAGAAAAAATATAAAAATAACTTAAGTATCCTAAAAAAATAAGAAAAACAGAGAAAATTCGGATTAGCCAAAATCCATTTTTGTTAAACTATTTATGTCAATTTGGTAATATCATCTTATAGATTCAATATGGTAATATCTTTTTATGCAAAAAGAAAAACATTTTATCTTAAATAGAAGACCCTATTTCATGTTTGGATGCAGTTATTTTTATTCTTAATGATCAGGGAAAAGGTAATGACCTTGACTCTAATATAAAACGGTCAAAACTAATCTAACTAATACCATCACTTAATAATATTGTCTTCTTGATTTTGTGAAAATTTCATTAATTTTTAAATACAAGAAATACAGTTTTGTGTGAGAAGGATCCTACCTTTTGATGATAACTCTGGAAAACCTATTCGAAAAAAATAGTTTAAATTTAATTCAAATTACTATGCGTTTCCAATTCCTTTTAGTATAGTTGAAACACTGTAGGGCTACAAGGATGAGATATAATTGCACTCCTGTACCAGTAGTGGTGGCATCTCTGCCAAGGTATGTGCAGTAGACCTTGTGCCCCAAGCCGCCTACTGATTTTCCTAATTTCTCCGAAAAGTATCTCCCAAATGTCTCTGTTGATTTTGCAAACGAGTCTGTTTTGTATTTCATTATGTTTATAAAATTAGTTGTTATTTGCATAAACGTCATTTTTCCCTTTCCACCGCCCATACACGTGTACCACACATGATGAACGTCACTTTTCGATGTTTGTGTACCTGATTATGGACACTCGTCCACTACAAATCGGCTTAAAGTGTGCGTCTCTTCTTTCTTTGAAAGTCTTAATTCTTCATTCAAAGCAGATCATATGGATGTTTTTTTTCTAATTTTAATTTTTTTTTAAATTTTAGTAAAGCCCTAGGTTTGTTTTTTCTAGGAGTGAAACTTTATAGGAATAAATACTTATGTTGACATGCTATTTGCCAATCAATGATATATTTATATTTGCCAATCAATGATATATTTATAAACTCTAAACGTTTTGACTTTATACCACACATAGTTTTGGAGCTATTGTAAAAATAATTTTTATTGTCGAATGATCAATGGAAGAGACAAAAATGATCAACATGGGGGTATCACTTTTTATGGTGCAAATGGTATGAGTACTGATAAAAAAGAACATCATAAATATTTTAAATTCATTAAGGAGTTTTTACCATGGATGTAAAATTTACTTTATTACTACAGTGTTTATGCCCACAATATAAGGATAATTATGTTGATGTAAAAATCATTCAACATGAAGAGTTTTCTTATCTCTTTAATTAATGAAGCTTACTGTATGTCAGACTGAAAAATTAATCATGCACTCATATTATGTCATTCTACATCAAGAATTAACCTTTCACAGAATGTTGGATACCTTCTCCCTTCCATCCTCTATGAATCGAGTTATCCTTCCTTGACACATCATTTGCTTTACTGATAAATGACCACTGGTATTCAGGAAGCAGTTTCTGAAGATCAGACACCTGGTTCCTTCCTGTTTCAGCATCAAATCTCACCTCTTGAAAACCAATGACATCAGACTGTTCTTCCCTTATCTAAAAAGACATGCATGTTTACAGAACAACGGTTGCCTTTTCTGCAGCCAGACAAAATTCCTTATTCAGGTCTAGCACAATCTCTTGATTTAGCTATATAGCTTGAAATAGATATATTACTTTGATAAGCTTATTGATGCAAATCTAAATCAAAGATAGTTAAAATGTTGCATCTTTTGAATATGAATATTTCCATTGTTTAACATGTTTAAGTAACTGTTTGATAAAATCCAATAATGACCAATTGGGCATTTTAATATGATATTTGATCACATTATAACCAACTTCATGTCTTATGCCAATGACGCTCTAGATAACAATTTCGGATTGATACCAGGGACCTCAGGCTCATTAGCTGCAGAACTGTAGCTCTCCAAAAGATAATATATTGAGTGACCAATCAGTCAATATATTTTTTTATCTTATGGATCCCTGCAGATTTGCAGACTATAAAATAAATTTTAAATCTAAATAAAACACACCATTCTTGCTATTCGATATTTTCTAACATCCCAGTTAAACATTATGTTCCATAAATTGTATGTTGTGATCTTCATCAGGCCGAATACTGGCGATGTCAAATAAAACGACAACAGTAATGTGATAATAAGCATTTTTCTTCCATTATCCGGGCACCGTCCAAGTTTGTGTTCCGAATTATTTTCAGTACAAGAACTTTGATTGGATAAGATTTTACAACTCGACGATTTCAACCAATCTACATTTAGTTCTCAACCACGTTGTTAGAAGTGTCTATTTTCGCCTTCGTGAACAGAAGAGCTAATGAGCAATTTGTAAACATTGCATACGTAGTTTCAAAAAGATATGGATTTTAAAGCATTGCTACAAGCAGAAATTAACAGAAAAAGACAAAAAGTAGAATCGAAAGACATACTTGTAAGCATTTTACATTTTCTTTCGATTGCATTGAGCTACACGTGGCCAGTTCAAAGATGATCTGAATTTTTTTTTTCATGTACATTTTCTTTTTCACTGTAATTCTTACTCTAAGCTAAGAAACGCATTCTTTAGTAATATTTATAACATAACAAAGAAAAATGGCTAATAAAATTTAAATAACTTGTAAATACATATACATGTAGAAATGGAATGGTCAAGTTGTATTTATTCTAAATTTAAATACATAATTTAAAGGAAGATTTGTTCAAACTTTTGAAATGCACTGAAAAACTTTTTGGAAGAAGCTGTCAAAAAAGTAAATTGGCAAAGATATCATATTGATCATGATTATGAATGCTGACAGTCCCTTTATAATGACAGGTGATAAGAAGACTTAGAGAGAGACACGAGCCTATCCGACTCTTTGGGGAGAGTGATTATGAAGCTTATCTTCGACTAAAAAGACTGGAAACTGACGGCCCTGATGCCAGAGAGGTATGTTATTTGTTTCAAAAGAAAACCATTGTTTTAGTAAAAATTTCTTCAAGCTTTTTTTTTTTTTTAGATAATACTGCAATAGTTTCAATACACAATTTAAAGATATAAATGATTTGTGTATATACATGTAGACATTAACATCAGCTTTCAAACAAAGATGTTTTTCCCCCATGTTTTCTGTAATCAGCATTCCTGATAAATTAATCTTTCACAAAGGTGGGTTTCAATGTTTACATGTACCCACTATTGCTAGGATACAGGTAGATACAAAATACATAGATCTATGCTTGTATATTACCAATGTTTTGCAATTTCTGTTAACAGGAGGGTTTCAGGAATGAGTTCAAAGCAGCTATGGACAAAGTGGACGAAGACTATTTCAAAGAAATGGTAGAAGCTGCCACGTCGGGCGAAGGTGGCAAAAGGTCAAATGATGTGTCAATCAAAGACGACGGGACCACAGTGGAGGATATTCAGGTACACTTAATTCAGTCCTTGCATAATTCAGTAAAAGTTAATTCCACATATCACAAATTTTAAGCAAAATTGATACAATTAAACTTTGTTCTATTTGGAACTAAATGGGAGAAAGGAATCAAAATTTAACAAAACCAAGAACTCAAGGTATGAAGGTTGAAATACTTGAAGAAAAAATGCTTGGGACTTCCAAATCCCAGTTGATATATCTATATGTTTTTAAGATAATGATCACTGAGATTCTTGATGATTTATTATATATATGAATTTTTTAATGGAAAAGCTTTGAAAAGAAAGTAGTCAGGCTTGTTTAGACATACTGTTCTTGAACATGAGCCTGAATTTTTACAGAAAGTTAGATTTGTTGATAGAATTTGATTAAATTCATGTGTCTGTACGTTATCTGTATATATAATAGCTGTAACCTTTTTTTTTTGAATAGAAAATGAAAGAAGAAATAGGAAAAGGTGACTCAGAGAAAAACTCTGATATAATTCTGAGATTTCTGAAGGTAGGTAAAAAAGGAAACAATGCAAAATACAGAATAACATACTGTAAGTCGTTTTAATTCCATGGTTTTAAAATTTCATGATATCTCAAAAAGCACCCATTGTGATAGTTTTAATTTCACACTGCAAGAAATTAATTCAAATTTCGTATTAGCATTTATATGTTGGGGAGGGGCTAAACTGACCAAAAAAGTAAGCCCCTATTTTCCATGCCTAGATTATGTCTATCTTTGCATCCCCTTCCTATCCCACACTCTTGCAGTCCAAATGCCATTTTTTTAATCTCTCAAATGCCTAAAGGACCTACTGATTGCGAGGCCAAATCCATATTTGTCTGAAATAATTTCTTAATGATATAGTCATGTACCTCTCAATGAGAAACAAAATCCCAGGTGATAAATGATTTGAAAATTGTAAAAATTAAGGAGCTGCCACTCTTTGAATGAAAGACACTATGAAAAAAGGTAATAAAAGTACATCAAATCATATACATTTTTTTGTATTGGTATGAAAAGGTTTACATTAACTTCAGTATAAGTCATTGTAAAAGACTTGTATGATGTAACAAATTAATCTGGATATTTGGTATTTAAAAAAAAAAGAGGGAAAAAACTGCCAGGGTAAGCTAATTAGTAATTACCAAAGTAAGCTTACATGCTTGTTGGATGCAGTTTATGCTTCAGTTACTGTCCATACATCTTGGGTAACTATTTTAAATATATGGTATAAAACACGAGCTTTTCATGGCCAATAAACTTAAGTCAAAAAGTCACAACTTTGTAATTTTTATTCAATGCTTGTACTTATAAATATGCTTCAACACCTTATATACATAAAATGTAGGTTTTGACCAAAGTGGTGCTTTAATTTTGTATGAAAAACACATCAAAAAAGGAGAGATGGTTTCCAATGCTGGAAGAAAAATGCAAGTGTTTCGGAACAAGTCTTTTTTATCTAAGAATTTATTTTTACTGCATCTTCTTTGGTCAACTATGTATTTATATTTTCCTATCTACTATTCATCCTTTATAATGACCACATACCCTGGATATAAATTTTACATTGATTGGTATCTTTGGTTGATAACTTTTTTGTAATATTGATATGAGGTAGCTTACATACAAATTGAGAATAGTTTATACTTGACAAGGTACAAAATACTATTTATCTTGGTTATAAGTATTACAAGAATATTATTATTATTATTTTTTTTTTTTACAAATCAACTGTTAAACTAGGTACAATCAAAATATACTTTCATATTGTTTAAAACACTAAGTAAGTTCTACTCAGATTAATTACCAAAAAATCAGTTCTGTTTACTTTTAATTAAATTTCATTCATTAAAGATTTTGCTGGTTGTGAACAATCTGGTTTTCATTTTTCTCAATAAGTTTCACAGCAAGCACTGAATTATGCTATATTTAGAATATCACATAAGCCTTCCAGAAAACAGCAATTTTTGTTTAAAAAAAGAAGACAATTCAGAAGGCTTCTCGAAAAAATTTTTGTCTTCTTTCGAAACTCCCCATTGTCACCAGGGATGACTAGATTACATGGTGAAAGCTTGCAAGCTACTAAACTCATTTCCAGTATAATACTGTTAAATCACAAATGTTTGTGGGAGTTTAATTTTCATTGTTTTTGAGGTATGAAGAGACCCACGAATTCATGTCCACCACGAAATGTAAAATTTACATACATGTACATAACTACTCGACAATTCTTCATCCACAAATTCAAATTCCCACGAACCGAGTGTTTTCACTTAAACCACAAAAATTTGTCCCCACAAAAATATGTGATTTTACAGTATGAAGATTACTCATCACAGCTAGTTGCTCAAAAGGAGCCATAAACTGTACCTTAAGTCTTTAGCCTATATAAATTACACTGTATCTGACAAATTACCTGCAGAATTTTGTGATTATTACAATAATCATGCACTGTAAATGAGTTTAGATTCACATACTTTCATTTCAATGTCAAAAAAATCAATGCATAAAGTAGAAAAAAATTCTTAATTTCTGATAAAAATTGTTAAATAATTAAGAAGGAATCAGTTTAAAGAAATGAAACAATAATAAAGAACACATTTAAAGATAAAGTAAAATACATTATTGGAAACAAAAGGATGGAACTTTTTTCATCCCCAGGAAGGCAGTGTGAAAATCAGAATTAATACATTGTCAATTGAATAATAAAAATTGTCAGGTATATCCAAATTTGAAAAATGGATGAAAATCTTAAATATCCAACAAATTTTCAAACTCATGATGTCCAGTTTACATTATAAAAGAAAACATTTTCCAAAAAAGAAAATGCAAAAAGAAACATTCCATGAAAGTAATATATGAAAAAATTAGTTTATCTTTAAAAAAAAAATTTTAAGTTGGAATAAATTCAGTCTAACAGTTATGAATTTACTTCAATCTGATTAAAATCAGATCTTCTTTTAAAATTTGGATCTTTCAGCAATTTCTCATGAAAAAGAAGCTCATTTGCTGAGAGAAAAACTCTCAAAGACAAATACAATTTGTTACAGCTCACAATTTCACAATAACCATAATAACCTCTATAATACATGCAAAAATAATTTCACTGTAAGCATGAATCCATTATGAGCATGTTCAGTATAAACATGGTTTACTATTCATTATTTTTTTTAAAATTTAATTTTCTTTCTCCAATTGTCTTGATAGCAGAAAAGGCTACAGAGAGTGCAACATCTTTAACCACCTCTCTTTAGAAGAGCAACACTTTGTGTTAATTAAAAATCAATAAAAAAATTTGATCACACTGTGATAGGCTTATATAAAATTGCATACTGATTTTGTTTCACATGAATCAGATTTTAGAAACTGCTTTGGATCCTATGGTTGCATGATCACCAAGGGTTGTTTTTTTTCCCAGTCAACAGGTAAAATATATGTAGAAAAACATGATCATAAAAATATACATGTAAAAGAACTGCACCATACTGTTAATCTATGTATTCACACATTGTATAGTCTATCCCATCAGTCTGTTACTCCAATCCTACACTATTAAGGCATATTTCTGCCAGATAAGCTCATTATTGACTTGAAAATCCATTACCCATTTTTCTTGAAAATGTCATCAACAAAATCCATATAAAAAATGAAAAAGTTAAGTTTCTCTTATCATTTACCCCAAAAAAAAACAACGAAAAAAATCATCACAACCCATAGTAACTCACTAAATCTCCTTATCTGGCAGTAAAATTCAAAAAATGGAGAAAAAAAAATAAATACAGAAAATACAGCAAAGGAAAACAAGGGAAGTTTTTAAGCTTGTACATATATACACGCTAAATGTGGATAAATATGGTTTTGTTTCTGGTACTTTTAAGATCAGTGAACCATAATATGAAATAAAATAACTTGTTATGAACATACATTGAATGCAAAGATAAAGGCACCATTGTAAAATTTAAAAGTAGCACAACATCAATAGCTTAAGGTTCAATCTCTATCTATTTAGCAAATAAAAAAAAAAAAAAACTATATCCATCCTTAGTAACATTTTCTATACATCAGTGGATGGAAGAATCTTATCAAAGTTCTACAATGATATAGAAAAAAGTTTGCTATGGCCTCTTTAGAAAAGCTATAAAAGTGCACTATTCAAGAGTTAAACCTAGGTGTATTTTGTGAAACACTAATTTAGGAAAAAAGTGACCTCAAGGGTCTAGGTAGACATGGTTTTGAATTCAAAAGCACAAATCATACATGCAACTGATCTCTGAAAATTCTAAAAATTAATAAATAACAATGTGAACCAAACAACTTCAATACTCTGTCTTCAAGTGATCACTAACAATGCATGCTGAAAAATAAATATCCATTGCACAAAAACACAATATACATGTGTCCAACTGGAAACCAATTCAGTGTAAAGACCAATCTCATTGTGGGATACTGAACAATTAGGACAAAACAAAAATAAAATCAAAACTCCTCATGGAAAAGCTGAGTGGCAAGAACTTCCCCTGTAACAATTGTCTGACAGCCTGCGTCTGCTGTCTTCTTTTTGGGGGATGTGTCCTGGGGTTTTTCGTCATCGGCCAGAACTAAAACAGACTCATCAATGTGTCCATTGGAGAGGGATTTCTCGTCTCTTGGACTATCGCCCAACACAGATCTATTCATGTAGTACCTCTCAGCCACCATGGACAGATTTGGAGATTCATTTTCATCACTTAAATCTAAATCATCAACGTCCTTCATGCCCTCTAATTCTGCATGTTTGAAGTTCCACACGGGTACCACCCCTGTTCCACTTGGCACTGCATCAGCAAAAGCATACTTGATTCCTCCCACGCTGATAGGCACTGCTGTAATACTGCTGTCGTTCAATTCGGGAATTATTCTGCGCATTTCTTCATCAATGTTAGCTATTGGGCTGGGAGGCTCTTTGTAGGGTATTCCATCTAGAGGCAGCTGTAGGCGTGTAGCCACCTTTTCTATCAGATCTTCAATGGACTCATTCTCTTTCCAGATTTTTGTTGCCCTCCATCTAGCTCGACTGCCTTTGGGGGCTGGTATGGCATCAAAACAAACCATCTCTCCCACAGTTAGAAGCTTATTTAAATCATCAATATGTTTTCCAAATATGTTTCTGTCAATGAACACATGTTCATGACGGCCTAAATCTATAATGCCCCATAATTTGGCGATGTGATATATTCGCCCTTTCCTGGCTGTAACCACTGGTTTCGGACTGACTTGAGGTCTACTGCCTGTTATAATGACATTTAGTCTTGCGTTCTTGATAACAGACACAACTTCATCTTCTGTTATGGTAAATATATTACCATGAGCCGCAAGGAATTTGCTCAGGTCATTCTTTGTCCAGCCAATAGTGTTCCTCAAACTTTCTGGCGCCTGGCTGAAATGTCCAGTGAGGGCAGCTAGCTTCATGTCACCTTTTTTCTCAATAATACTCTTTATGAACATGACAGCTTTGTACTCGTTGGCTGTCATAGTGGCAGGTCCAGCCCGGGGGCTAGGGCTGGGGGTTGGAAGATTTCTGTTCACCATGGGAGACCTGGGGGACATAAGAGGTGACCTGGGTTCCAGCATGTCCAAGGACTTGGGTCTCCGTTTGTTCTTTGGAGTCAGAGGAGGGACAAACTGTTCTTTCTCGATCTTGTTGAACCTGGACTTTAGCTCCACATCTTCAATGGCTTCGGCATTTGGATTGATAGCACTGGCTCAGGATCTACGATACATCAGCCCTCGGTTTGTATAACACTAGACACCAAAGCATGAATCAGTGTTTTGCAAATGCACTTCAAAATACCAGGATATGAGTATATGAAAATTCTGATTTAGGAATTAAGCATGACAGACAGTGTACGAACCCGGACTGTGAAGAAACAGAAATAGTCGGGATGTTGTGGCAGTGTGACCAGTGCTCAGATGCTGTGCTATGTAGTAACTGTTACCATACCGACAAGCATGACATCATCCACAATTTCACGCGGTTTGACTACCCAAGTCACGAAGGGTAAGAAGATTTCTATTAGTAGTAGCCATATTTCTTATTTACACTTATTTATTTAGCCCCGTGGTTATCCGGGTTAGAATAGGTCCTCAGTACCCCCTTGCTTGTCGTAAAAGACGACTAAATGGGGCGGTCCTTCGGATGAGACCGTATAAACCGAGGCCCCGTGTCACAGCAGGTTTGGCACGATAAAGATCCCTCCCTGCTCAATGGCCCTGAGTGCCGAGCATAGGCCTAAATTTGCAGCCCTTCACCGGCAATGGTGACGTCTCCATATCAGTGAAATATTCTGGAGAGGGACGTTAAACAGTATACAATCAATCAATCATGCGTATGGATGCATAAACTGTAAATAAAGATTATAATTTAGCAAATAAACCTACTTCTTTTGCTGCTTACTAATTTGATTTTAAAATGTTATATCTGTTATTCTTCATTGAAACTAAGTAATCCTGATAATAAAATGGAAAATTGTGTTCAATGATAAAGAAAAGTTGCTTTTCAGTACAAAGTTAATTTTCTAAAGAGAGGCAAATCTTCTATAAGTTCATCAGTTCAAATTCATACATTTTTGTAGATGTTCTGTTCCTAAGAGACAATTGAGCAGTAGACAGAAATTCTATGGGATGTTTGAGGATGCTAAGGTGACTCGAAGAATTGACCGTAGATGGGAAAATCAAGATGGTACGATATGTCTAACTATTTTAAATTTATGTTGGAAGAGGAGAGTTAGATCCTCTTTATATGTGTATCCTCTAAAAAAGATAAGCCAAACATTATGGTATGTTAAGCTGAGTTTATAGTTGATCAAGATGATCACATTGATCACAATTTTGAAATAATTATTCAATGTAATTCACTGAGTGATGCACATTGATTTCTAAAGGTGAAGATGAAAATAAGGATAAGGATATGGTACCTGTTAATGCCTATCGCCTTGGTAACAAAGGCTGTGTCGATGTCAAGGATGTGGAAGCTTCAAATGAAAGGTTTTATTACAAGGATCATCTTCCTATCTTTAGTGAGTGTTTGATGTCTTCCAATCATTTATTGAAAATTAATAGATTTTATCAATTTGAAATTATTTGTGAAGTGGCCAACTACATACTTATATATTCGTTCAGTCGTGTATTCTTCCTTGAATTAAAAAAAACGGTTTATAATGATCCCTTTTAAGTGATGCAAAGATAATGTTAACAAAAGAACACATGTAACACAAAAGAAAGTTGGTTTAAGTGTTTATTTCAATATATCCGTAATTCAATATAAGCGAAATTGTGAAGCCGCCATTTTTACAAGTTCAATCCCGGTCTAAAATAAAGAAGAACAAACCCGAACAAATTGATGTTCACATCGTTTATCTATAACAATGAACAGATTACATAGAATATTAGTGCTTGAAAGTTAAAATATTCTTTTTATTTCTGTTTCATTGAAAAGACAATCTTCAACCTCATTAGTATTCCCCGATCGCATTTATTTACGTTTTGGAGAAAATTCACCGGACTTGAACAGTTTAGTACTGCTGAACGCTGCTTGTATTTCTTCGTAAGTGTACTCGCGTTAATCCCTTAGTTATTTCAAATTTAGGCATATAAATAGCCGTTAACAGAACGTATTTAATTTCAAAGTAATGTTTTTTCCTAGATCTGTGGGGGTTACTATATAACGTTTAGCTGTTTAGCCTCAATATGTCCGTATTATATACATGGACGCAAAGAATTTAACAGCGAAGAATTTTATTTCGTAAGAGCATGCAATATAAAAACACATAAGGTGAAAACTTAATTATTCACACCTGTGTATATCAACTGGTCAATCAGGCATAATTACCGTCACCAACCGTATTGACAGCCGCCAGGGAGTACTTCAATATAACCGTTATGAAAACAACTCATTATCACCTGTGGGGACCGATTAGTAGCTTCAATATAAGCGAAGTTTCAATATATCCGATTTCAATATAACCGTTATTTTAATGCAAAGAATATGAGAGGCAAAAACTGGGGATTTATTTCTATTTCAAAATAAGCGGAATTTCAAAATAAGCGAGTTCAATATAAGTGGAGTAAGCTGTATATGTACCTGGATATCTTGTCGCATTCCATTTCCAGTTCCAGAACACTCTTTGACCGAACGATGTGTTGATAATACCTGACCAATCTTGAATCCATAATCCACGAACATTCACCCCTTGAGCCTTTGCTTGATGGTACCTTTCCATCATCTGTATGTCAAAAAGTTACATTCCTAATGGTCTATGCCGAATAATGTTCACTGTTTATTGTTATATTTGATTTATAGTTATGAAATGCTCTGAAGACAAAAGATAAAGCTTTAGAGTAAGAAAAAAAGTCGTTTTGTTTATGTCATATAGAAACTTGCAGTTTTTGTGCCTCCTTGTACACCCATGATAATTCCATCATATATCCAAGTTGGTAATTTAGGCATCCGACCAAATACTGATGAAAAACTTCCAACCAAAGGTTTAAAAGAGGATGACGATTTGAAGTATATGTCTCCAAAATCTCCATTGATGAAGACTTCGTGAGACGTGGGGGCACTGAAGTCAAACACCATGTACCTGGTGGAGGTGAAGTGAAAGTAATACTTTTGGGAGGAGATAAAGGTGGGCTGAGGAAAGTAAGTAGTGGCAAAGTTCCCTCCACCGCCGGACTGAAGATCAGCGAAGAAAGTGGTGTTCGTGCTTTTGTCTCGCCCTACACCTGATGATATCAAACAGGAACAAACTACATGTATGACAATATTCTAGGGATATTTTATTTTGCAGTAAAAAAAACCCATTTTTTAAAAAAAAGATTACACTTCATTTAGGTTATTGGAATAGTTTTCCATTTCTAGTTAAATTGACCAAGGTAGATTTTTATATTTATCAGGAACAGTTTGTTACGTGAATTGAACATCCCAAGATGTATGTGTCAGGTGTAAAGATTATCTTTGCTAAAAGATAAAATTAATGCTGTTCCTCTGTGTGACACTTTTAATTATATTTTCTTAAAAACCTAATTTGTACAAGATATGTTAATCACCAATGATTTAAGTACTAAGTATTAATAATGAGTTTAAATACGGAATCATTTATTCTCTAGATAAAATGAATATAATTTACATAAAAACTGACAAAGGCTTAATGTTTGAAATGTACATCTGTCAAATGATTATACTTGTAAAACTGGTGCATCTTTTGAACTATAATTCTACATAGCCAAAACATATATTAGTAAGTTCATTCAGACACATCTATTGATTGGGAAAGTGGGTTATCGTAGTTGTGATTAAGTTCAGTGTATGAACCGAAAAACGAGATCATGTTAACATGAACTTGTAAAGTTATATACAGTTATGTTTGTAGCGTAAGATAGGAGTAAACCTTGAAAGGTTTTTTGCATGTTTTTTGTTGTCTTTTTAGTAATAGTTGATTATGTAATCTTATATAATAATTTTGGATTTTACATGTATGTATTTTACATGTTTTATAATTTAAAAAAAAATTATCTCAGTTTGAGTAAAATTTTTCGCAATATAATCTGGTGTTGTGTCTTTTTGCTACTTCAATACAGGGTAAATGAGCATTTACTGAGCATTACATTTCGGTCATGATGAAAGAGGAAGGCATAAATACAGTTATGTTTGTAGCGTGAGATAGGAGATTTGGTAAATCATCGTTTAGCTATCTCATAAACTCCCAAATTATAACTGAATAAAATAACACCGACATTAAATTAATTCGACCAAATTTAATTTTTATTTTATGTAATATCAGTCTAAAGAGCACAAGTAAAGAATAAGGAAATGTGCATATTTCCCTAAAATTTCCACTGAATACGTACTTATGGCTTTCGCTTATTTTTCCATTTTAAGGAAGAAGAAGGCAAAATTCATCATGTTTTGTCTTAATATCATCTATTTCAAATGCATGTTCATTCAAATTCTTCATAAATAAAAGCCCGATTGTGGTCAGGTATCTTTTGAAAAGCCATCTGATGAAAATGTGTTTACCTTGTTCTCTTGTCCATATTGGGTATGTCTGGTCGTCTGCTCTGAGAACAGTGAACAGTTCTAAGGAGTTATAGGTCCTCTCCCTGAGATTTAGGTGAGTAAACTGCTCCCCTCCTCCGTAAACCTTGTCTGTCGGAGAGGCAGCTAGTACGACCCAGCTGTGAGTGTAATGCTGACCAGTGTTATTGAATGAAACAACTACATCCTGGTTAAGCCTGGTTTCAAACGTTACTTGAACCTGAAAATTAAACCATATAGATTTTGCACAATAAAACCACACTTTATAAGAAGTTTGGGTGAAATATACTTTTCTTTGAAATGATGAAATAATTGTTCCAACTGGTAAAGATCCAAAAAGGCGTAATGAAGACATGTATATCAGTATATTAAAGAAGCACAATCAATTGATTTATAAGATGTTATAATTATTTTTTACAGAATAAATTCCTCCATCTGTGAAGTTGTAGACATCGGAAGTGGAAGTGTTTTGTATTTTGACGAAGCTTCTTAAAGCTATCCTTTCCTTTATGTAGTTTCTAACATGAAAATTTCCCAGTGCTTCCAAGAATATAGTTTTTCCTTGTCCAACGTAAAATGAAGGAGACAGCAACGTATGATTTAAAACCTGGAAAAGAGAATTTTGAAAGTTGAAAGGTATTTTATATGTAAAAACCAATAAAACTTTTATCTCTTACATTACAAAATTAATCTACAATTCACAATTCTATATAAACCAGGGAATTGTTAGTGTAAGACGATATGAATTAACCTTTTTTATTAATGGTTTTTTCTCTTTCATTAAATTACAGGACTTGAAAAACCTTGAAAAAAAGTAACTAAGTTATTTTTTTAAATATATGAGTTAATATCAGATTTACCTTTTCTTTAACAAGTTACAGATCAATAGACTATAATAATATTATCACAGATTTCCTTAACCTTGAGATAAAATTCACAATTACAAGTTCACCTACATTTAAGTCCGATTGCCTTAAATCGGCCGTCCATGTTAGAGTTTGTTTTGCTCTTCATAACAGATGCTGTTGTCCAGTGCTTTGTCAGAGGACTCGTTCATCATTTCTCAATTTCTTTAATAATTTTACTTATCTCTGTGTGATAGTTTACCAGTAACTCTTGACTATTTTTGTTTAATGATGAGCATATCTTTACGTATGAAACGGGGTCTCAAAAACCAAAGGGAAGTCTCAAAGTATGAAATATACAAACAAACCTCCTTGGTGTTCCTATCTGTATGCATACTTTAATTTGACAAACTATAGTTAATAATTACATGTACTTATTTTAGAATTGTATGGAAATCGTCCCAGATTGCTAATAATATTTAAAATCTGCTTCTGATATACAACACATATATTGCTTCTTATTTTTTTCACTAATATTCTCACCGTGATTCCGTTGATCTGCACCTGCAGTGACCCACCACTCTCTGTAATGGTGTACTGTTTAGATGCGGACGACTCCGACGTCACAAACAGAAGGACACATAAAAAGTGCAGACCTGAAAAGTATAAGTAGAAAATAACCTATACCTAACCATCGTGTACCGACAAGACTTTAAAAGGAAGAGTTAAACAAAAAAATTTTAATTTTATCAATTTAGAAAATGCACCTTAAAATAAAAGAAGAGATTTATTTAATAGCAATAACTTTTTTCCCGGTTAATTAAATCAATATACAAGAAGGAGAAAAAATTGTTTTACATACCCAAATGACGGGCCATGGTTAGTCACTTGTTTGTCAATGGACCAAAGTGTACCTTCTGATATAATCAGCGTTATCACTGATATACTTAAGACTCCAGTATTGACTTTCTTTGATTATTTTTCGTTATTTATCGTCCTTTAGATATGGAAATGAACAATGTTTTATTTATTACTTCATGGATTTATTTGGAAAATTACTTTAAGCTTTTATTTCCTAAAAGGACATACTTTTATAGGTTACCTTTTTCATCATGTCCACCTTTTGCGACTTGTTGACGCGACTTCTTTGCTATATTTAAAACAAAGTTTGTTTTACATTGATTTACAAAAATAAATATTTGTATAAAATTTACAAATCAAATATATATGCAAGAACACAAAGTAGTATGGTTTTATATAAAGATTTCACTATATTTTCGATTTACGGTGGCATAAAGATTGATTAATTAATACAAAATAGGAATTTTTACATTAGGACACTTGTGCTTTCTTGAAGGATATGGAGATAACGAACAGTATTCAATATCAAAGTCCATAAAACATTACAAAACAGGAGCAGAACAAACACGGACAGGGGTCGGATCAGGTGCCATGGAGGACTGAGAATGCACTGCCGACTGGTCACACCCGCCTTGTGCACCTTGTCATGATACTTCAAATTTGTTTGCATTGTGACAAGACCATTGTAAGGACCAAAGAACTGACAAACTGATGACTTTAAACGAGAATTCTATTAAATATTCTTGTTTTAGCCTTTTGTCTGTCAGTAATTTACCTTTGATAGAAATTGTTCATACATATAGGGCTTGCTAATGCGTATCGAATCAACTTGGAGATTTGAATCCTGTATGCAGGCGATGAAGGTAATTTGCTGCGTAAGTAAGGGAAGTTGACGATTGCAAAGTTAAAGTCATAACGCTTAAAGACACAAATCTTGGAAGTAAGATAACCATGAACATCTTTTCAAGAAAAATATCTAAAAATGATTCACTTGTCAAGATTGGTACCTGGTTATCGCAAGGATATTTTATATCGACATGAAAATAATGAAAACAATCATCATTAACTGACAATACGTCATCGGTATATCAAATGTCAACGCGAGTTGAAGGCCTCAACAAGTGTTTTCTGCTTTTCACGTGTAAGATTTTGGACAAATTATCCTTCATGTGAATGCAAAAATAGATCTGCTGATAACGGGGAACAATTGATTCCAATGGAAATTCCAATATTAAGACACGATCTCCAAAAACACACAGATATTGTGAATCAGAAACTCAGGCATCCTTTTAATATTAACTTCAGTATACTTATATGTACAATTAAAATGTTTGTTTTTTTAATAATCTTGCAAATGCCCAATGACAAGATAAGTTAACTAAGGAGCATTTTTATTAAAAAGAAGCTGTCAGTGATTAAAAAAAAGCCCGGACTTTAATTTATCGTGGAAAATGGCTGTATTTAAAGTTGAAAAGCGGTACGTTTTTATGCCGTTGATGCTGTTGATTTTGGTAAAAATTTTTGAAAGTTTTCAGTATCTATATCTGCTTTACACATGTATATTGTTGCACTGTACTCCTGAAGTTTTTCATTCACCACTGTTAATATTCTAGTGAGGGTAAAGAAGAAGATAGGTAGAACATTTACTGCAACCAATTGTGTATCTTTATGGGGATTTTGATGAAGTATTGGAATCCAATACTCGTCGGTATATACATGTTTATAGATATGCTAATTCAAATTCAAATTCACTCTGGTATTAGAAATATTAAAAATATTCAAAAATGGAATATGATTTTGATGAATTTTCTCTTAAGACAGAAAGCAATAGGTCTGAGATGCACTACAAAGTAGAATTAAATCCAAGTTCCTGTAAAATACAATACTTCGCCATACAAACAAAGGCAATGTTCTTAACTGCTTTTTCAACAAGGACAAGTACATACATACTGATAGTGTAATTTATTTTTTTCTTTTATTCCTTTTTCACGTCTGGATAACTGAACATACTGTGAAATCCATTATTTTTGCGGGGTTTAATTTTCTTCTTTTTTTCGAGGCAAGTAGCGACCCACGAATTTATGAACACCACGAAATGTAAAAATTGTATACATTACTACTAAAACATTCTCAATCCAGAAATCAAATCCCAGCGAACCAAAAAATTTTTCCTCAAACCTCGAAATTTTGACCCCACGAAAATATGTGATTTTATAGTAGAAGGATATTAGGTTTTCATTTTGCCTTCAATCGATTACTCTTAATCCATTCTTACAGGGTTTCTTTTTTCCCCATCGTGTGGCGTAATCTTCATCAGAATCCATGACGCCGGTTAAAATACCGAGGTTCCCTCAATTTTTGTTTCTTGAATTGACGACAGATTTTTTCGTTATTTCCTGATCATGACAAGGAGCACACGGCATGTGTGACCGGTCAGCAGGGAATGCTCACTCCTCCATGGCACCTGATCCCACATATGATGTTTCGGGGGTCCGTTTTTGCTCTGCTCCTATTTTGTATTGTTTTATGGACTTTGAGACTGAATACTGTTCGTTATCTCCATATCCTTCTCTTATAGTTAATGTTTTGATAAAAGGTCCTCATTATTGACTTTATTTACGTCATCAGTAATAACGTGTCCAGCAGAACTATAGTTGAACATGAACAGGAAAGGGGATTGTGTTTCAGATATTCGATATCTAGGCGCTGTAAAGTTTTCTTGTAATTAAAAGGTTTGGAAGCAAAGTCGATGTATATTTGTAAGAAATACCACTTTTAAAAATACTCCCTTCTGAGAATTTTTCTCTCGTACGGAGACATTGCTATTACTGGTGAACTTCCCGTTGCAAGGGGATGCTCAGCTTAGCGCAGTGGTCTTATTTTTCAATAACTTGCTTTACTACAGAAACCTTTCTAGCGAAGAACATGTTATTGTTTTGTCCTTGAAATAGACAACAGTTAAACACCAATATGATCAATTTGTTAATACCGAATTATAATCATTTTTCAATTTCAGCGTGTTTTATTAAACATTTTAAGGGTGTATATCTTCCATAATTGATATATGGTCTATATTATTACGACTTGATCATTAATTTGTCGGGTATTCAAATCATATCCTCCGGTGATAGGGTTGGACCACTTTGGACGACCAAAGATTTACAAAGGAATATGTAGGAAACATCATTAAAACTCTGCAAGAATAGAAAAGCAATGATTGCATGGTCATATGCATATTCATATGGAAGCATCTTTGGGTTATGTAGAAGTATGTTCAAGAAGGATATGGAGATAACGAACAGTATTCAATCTCAAAGTCCATAAAACAATACAAAATAAGAGCAGAGCAAACACGGACCCCCGAAACATCAGAGGTGGGATCAGGTGCCATGGAAGAGTGAGCATCTCCTGCCGACCGGTCACACCCGCCGTGTGCTCCTTGTCATGATCAGGAAATAACGGGAAAATCCGTCGTCAATTCAGTGTATAAATAATGGACTAACAATTTGTATGAAAAACGTCAGTCAGCATTTGAATCATGAGCCCTAGTAGAGAAGTCCACACAGTTCTGGCAAATCCAACGATCAAGTCCTCTACCTCTCCTCATCTCCCAGTATACCTCCTGTGACACACCTGTAAGTATTTCATAATAAGTACACTGATATGACAGCCCCCTACATTATTCCAAATAGACATTTTTTGTAATGTTACATTAATCATTATACTTTGGCGACTTGTTAAGTTTAAATTCATTTTTAAATTTCAGATTACTTGAATATAATCATTGTAACAGAAACTTGCCAGTGCCACGTTTGCGATGCTGCCATCGGCCACGCAAAGCACAGCATAAAGCATGTTGACTAGCTGTTAACTAAAATCAAATCAGATTTACATGCAAATGACGTCATAGAAAGGAAATTATATTTTTATACAGGGCTCAAGTTGTCTAGATGTTACCAAAAAATTAAATCTATGCTTTTTAATTTTGTTTTACACTAACTTGAGATCGATCTTATTTATTTTAAGCTTATATCATCTTTTTAAATTTAGCCTTTATCATCTTTTTAAATTTTACTAGATAAAACATTGTATAGAATGATTAAAATAATAATTGAAAGAAAAATTACATATTAACAGTTTGAATTTTGAGAGTAATTAAAACTAAAAATATTTTGTTTTTTTCTGATAGACATGCATGGCCAGATAGAATATCAATTAATTAATATTCTTTTGGCAAATGAATATTAAAAATTTTTGATTTTCAAAAGTTTAAACATACATTTGATGTGATTTGGTAAGTAGCTGAATAGAATTTCTTCGGATGCTGGAGCTAGTGGAACAGTAGACTCAGGGGAGAGTACTGCGGCAGCATAACAAAGCAAATGTAATAAATAACAATTAATTTATTCATAGAATTTAAGTATTTTTTCCCTAAAATTATTTTCTGTATTCAATGGGTTTTTGTTTTGTTTATTTGTTTTTGCTTTTGTTTTGTTATTTTTTGCTTATAAAATTCCATTACTCTTAATGTCGTAAACAAAAAATTATGTAAATTTACGCTTAGATTTTAAGTATTTTTTGCCTAAAGTTATTTTCTGTCTTGTTATATATTTTTTATCATAAAATTCCAATACTCTCGAGAGAAATTATGATGTACTTAACTTTCGTTGGCATGTGCTTCCTCTTTCGTATCAAGCTAGCAAATCTAAAATTTAAAAAAAAAGGTGACAAAAACTCTGAAAGAGGAAAGAGGAAGAAAACTAAGTCAAAGATGTTGGAATCAAATTATGTAACCTTTTTTAAGAGCTTTTTTATAGATCGGGAACATTATCAGCTAAAATTAGCATTGCATTTTTTATTGAGTTTTAAGACCAAAAAAAAAACATTTTGATTTTTATGCGAGCTTCAGTATGTTCAGTCCTTATATTCTAGACTCTTTTTAACTTCATCTGCTTCTCAAGCTATTTTGTAAATAATTACTATTCCCTGAAAAATGCAGTCTATTTTTGGAAATTCAACCAACAGGAATTTTCGTAGAATAAAAAAATTTCCTGTTATGTTGTATAAATTTCCACTTTCATTTTGATTACTCAAACGTCTTCTTCTTTTTGGTAGGTTCTCCTTTAGATTTAAATTAATTAACAGTTTTAATTTAATCTTTTAAAAATATTAACAACAGGATTTATTTTCACAACAAAAGATTATTTCCAGTTATATTGTATAAATTTTCTCTTTTATTTTGATTAATCAAAGGCCTATTTTTCTTTTTGGTAGGTTCTCCTTTTCATTCTAAATTAATTAATGCACAGTTTTAGTTGACTTTTGTTTTAAAGAAACCAATTCAATTATGTAATAGGTAAATTGTATCTGTAATCTGTAACATCATTTTGTGATCATATCAGTCATATACAATGTAGTTTTGCAGAATATTGTATTTTAGGAAACTTTATTTCATATGGGAAGAAATCTTTTAAAATTAGATCTCTTTAAAAGTCAGACAATCATGTCTAAACATGGTTACAAATTAGGTTCTTTTAAAGCACATTAAATTAAATTATGTGATATGAAAATAAAATAAACATAACTTTCATTTTGATATTTAAGTTATTTATTTTTTACATATAAGAATCAGGAAATATTTTTTCTTCATTCAGTGGCAACCATAATATTATATCATAGTTTTTATTACATATTGTTTGTTTGACATGAAGTTAAGAAAAAAACATCCTGAAAACTACCATGTATTGAAGTATATGTTTTGATATTTTAAAAAAAATTGAAAATATCAATTTCTATCTAAATTAACTTTTGTTCATTTTATTTATTTCTACGTTAAATGTTTGTGATTTTTCAAATATGAAATCTAAAAGAATAAATTCTAAAGTTTGTTTTATAACGTACATAATCATGCATCATTAGGCCTTCTTGAAAAATTTGTTTGGTTGCCTTCTCCCGGTCGACTTACTTTTCCCTGTAGGTATGGTATTTAACATTGGATTGTGTATTATAATAGGTATGGTGTATGACATTGGAATTCGTGTGGTGAGAGGACAGAACTGGTCCTGGGCGAACCAGGATGGAGGGGAGGGACACTTAGGGACCGTGTTAGAAATCGGACACGAGGGGAGTTCTGGGAAGGTGCCCCCAAAGTGTGCTCGGGTCAAATGGGACAAAGGGTACACGAATATGTACAGAGTGGGGTATGAGGGGCAGTACGACCTCAGGATCTACGATACATCAGGTTTCACATTTTGGTGTTCCTAGAGTATTGAAATTGCATATAGTTCCTACTACGTATTCTAACGCGCGGTGACAAGGTTTGGCGTGTGTTATAGAAATTTGAACGTCATGGATTTCTAATGGATTTCATAAGGAAAATTACATTGAATGTAAATATATAAAAACATTGTACATATTTTTGTTTTTTAGCATAATGAATTTTGCACGAACTTAGACCATTGACTATTTTGTATATATTGTTATTTAGCACAAGGCAAGCTTTACTTCTAAGTAAGTCTCAAATATAGGTTCGATGCAAGTTGCGTTAGGCACTCTAATGACAACATGCAATACACCATCCAACATATGAATCCTGTTAACTTATTGGTAAATTGTAGGTACATGTATATATTTACAGCAAAAAAAACCTGCTATAGTATATCATTTTTTCCAATTGAGATGCATTTTATCCAACCAAAGGAGGTGAATATACTAGTAATTTTTCTAAGGACGTTTTGAAGGAGATAAATATGGTGTTGATCATTCAAGGAGTGAGAATTGAACACGTTGCCCAGATATAAAAAAAAACAAGATGGGGCTCATTTCATGTAGTCCTTGGATTTTTGTCATTTAACGACTCACGGACGAAGATACATCGCCTCTTTTAAAGACTAACAAATCTACAAAAAATTTATTAGAAAAAAATCAAAGTACAGCGTGTAGCTATAAAAAATTATGCATTACAAATACTTTATGAAAGCTGCAGTTTGACATGGATTTTTACTGTTTAAATATGCTATAGTTTCATTACAATAGGATACTAATGATTTCCTCTTTCCATTGATGATTTACTTATAGGATGTTAATGGAAGGGTTGCAGATACAGATCTGTATAAATCAGTTCCCTCTGAAAAGTATTCACCGTTTCGATCTTTACTTAGCTTCAGGCTAAATCATGTATCCTAAGCATACAAAACTTCGTAACATAATTTAATTTACACGTGAACACTTCTTAATGCAACACAAGTACAAAATGCCACCAATATTACAGAAGACAAGAAGTTTGTTAGTGGAGAATCATTGGAAACCTGTGACGGATTAGTTTTGGGCGGATCAAAAGGAATAAGTTTATATGATGCAAGAGACAGAATATCATTTAGGAAGGAACTGTTCTTACGAACAAATACGGGAGGTAATCCAACAGGAGCATTCACAGTTACTGTCCCTGGATTCACATCAGTTTTATTCCACAAATAAATCCATTTATCGTTTGGAAGATAGACATTTTGTTTTTGAACATTAGGTTGAATCACTGGAGCCACTAAGATGTCTGGACCGAACATATATTGATACTTAAGATCGTATGTTTTCACATCATTTGGATACATGAGAAATAATGGTCTTTGGACGGCTACACCGGAACTGACGTACTCATCCATTGAGGCAGATGTGTAGTTGGACAGGGCATTGTGCATGTCAACAAGACGTTTAAACAGGCGGAGAATTATGTCCGAACTATACATCTGGACGTTGTACTTTGGCTGGTTGCCTGACAATTAAAATTCGTTATTTTTTGTGTAAAAATGGCGGCTTCACAATTTCGCTTATATTGAATTACGGATATATTGAAATAAATTGCATGGTCCCCTGAATTTCAATATATCCGGAGTAGGCTGTATATTCAAAACACTGCATAAAGACCACAATCGTATTTAATTGAAAAGAAATCATACTGGGTCTCTTCTCAATTTGTTGCTAAATGGCTCTTCATTGCATATTTAATAATCGAAGTACAAGTCTCAATATATCTCAAATGGTTTTAAGCGAGACGTGTACATTTAAATACATGAAAATTACAGGTTTGGATGAAACGATCAAAGAGCTGAAAAAAGACGGTGTGCGTATAACAGTTTACATGAATCCGAATCTTAACAACCAAGGTCCGCTTTTCAAGGAAGCTGAGAGCAATGGTTACCTTGTAAAGAACAAGACGGATCAGACTTACTTGTTTAATTTTGGAGAATTTTTCTGTGGGATTGTGGATTTAACAAACCCTGACGCATACACCTGGTATAAAGGTAAGTTATATGTATCTATAAATCACAACTTAACTTGATAAAAAGAATTTTATACTATCTCTTTATACGGAATAGGGATTGTTTTCCTTCTTATATAAATATTTACTTTTTTGCAATTTTTAGTTTAATAAATAAATGATTCTCATAATTGTAAATTTTGACGATAAATATATTTTTCAAATAAGCAAAAACAGGTATGATATCACACAAAAAGGCTTTATTTAATAGATTTTTCTTTATTGTCATATCAACTACTGTGTGTGCATGATAAAGTAGTTTTACGTTTGACTGACTTTTTAGGCGTTATCAAGAAAAACATAATAGAGCTCGGTATAGGCGGCTGGATGGCCGACTTTGGCGAATACCTTCCTGTTGATGCGAAACTGAAGGGAGGTTCAGGTGAAATATTCCACAACCAGTGGCCTGTCCTCTGGGCCAAATTAAACCGTGAAGCTGTCCAGGAATCTGGAAAAGAAGGAGAAGTAGTGTTCTGGATGAGAGCTGGACATACTGGTATACGCAAATATAGATTCATAAAGACATAACTATCGTCCGAATAGTGCAGTGCCTTCTGCAATAATTTTCAGTATTTTGGCTGATATAGCAATCCCACCTTCGCTCCATCTCTTATGTTTTTGAAGGTCCATGCTTACTTTGTTCTCATTTTGTATTGTGGACTTCTGAGCTTCATTTCTGTTCGTTATCTCCATTTGTCATAAAGCTTTCTATACATACTAAAAATTTTTAAAATTATCTAGGTACTTCTAACTATACTACTCTGATGTGGGTTGGAGACCAGAATGTTGACTGGAGTACAGGAGACGGCCTTCCCTCTGTTATTCCCTCGGCTCTGTCCTCTGGGTTATGTGGCATTGGTATGACCCATATGGACATTGGACTGTACACCACGTTCGGGGCGTTGGGATTGAGGCGATCTGCGGAGCTGCTTCTAAGGTCTGCAGAAATGGCCGTTTTCTCGCCTGTGATGAGGACACACGAAGGTTCACTATTCCTACTTTGATACTAGTTTTTTTTTTAGTTTTAGAACCTTTTGCAGACAATTATAGCTCTATTATTGTATTTGATAAATTATCGTTTAATTGATTGGAATTTAATGTCGATTCCATCATATACGAATCATATACAATGGATAAAAGAAAATGATAAAAGTACCATTTCTATTTTAGTGATGCATCATTAGCAATGTAAATCTTATGGTAATCATTTCTTATATCAAATTTTTTTCTTCAGTGTATTGGAGTGAATGGATCAGTACTGCTTGTCAATGGACAACAAATCACGGTGAATTTTAGCGGCAAAGAGTGGACTCTTCCTGAAATGGCTTTAGCCAAGGTAAAAACAAACTTGTGCTGCATGAGACGGTAAAACATTAGTGATCAGTGAAATCAATTACTTTTGTGTGATTTTCAGATAGAGCAGTATGTGAAGGACCAAGTCGTAAAGGTAGAAAATGATGCAACAAGTGTACAGCATCTTCAGAGTGGACATGGGCCTTGGCAGGAAAGTATGAAAAAGGTATAGATATCAGCTCAATGCGTTTATTAAACATTTTTCTTTTAGATAAAGTGTTTGATTCGATTCAAACTTGACACGTCATTGCCAAAAATGATGTAAAATCTTATTTTAGTTCCTGGGGAAGAAGGGTCGAGTTGTGAGCGTGGATTCAGACGGAGACGTGATTGTCTGCTTTGGGATCCAGCAGATTAAGTTCAACCCTGAGTGTCTGACGCCATCTGGTGGTAGTCCTGATGAATTTAAAGAGGAGAAGGCACCACAGCCATCAGAGGACACTGATGAGAAAGGTGAAGATGTTCCACCACCTCAGGCTCAGAAGGAACGTGAAATCCATGACGTCTTGAGTTCTGTGACAGGAAGACAGTATCTGGGAGAAAGTTCTACCACCACTCAACAATGCACCTCAGAGCGTACACCACCGCGCACCCCAGATCATACACCCCAGAGCACTCCTCAGTGCACTCCACCTAGGTCTTGCTCTCCCTCCCCTGATGAACGGAGATCTCGAAGCTCTTCAGATGAACGGTCATGTGAAGAACCAGGTAAACCACCTTAATTCTTTTAAGGGGGCGACTGGAGTTTTATTGTGTGAAAACCACAATATCGAAACTCTTCATTTATATAAGATATATAAGTTTGATAAACTTCAGGGTGCATGCAAAAAATTAACGAATTTTCCATGTTTTATAGAGTACTACAAAATATGACGGGCACAAAAGATTTATATGAAAATATAGATAAAAATAATGGAGAGATTCTCTAATTTCTAGGTTTTAAATTTCAAGAGCGTATGTTTATTACCTTTTTGAAACACATTACTTACGAGCTTCAGTTTATCTTAATAATCAAAAACACACTACATCGACATCAACCTACCTTTCAGGTGCAAAATCGTTTTAAAAATCAGTAAAATAAAATTGCAATTACATCTCTAAACATGTAAATTCTTAATTTTGTTTAATTTTATTGATTAAGTGGAAAATGCTGTTTTAAAACAGTAAATACGCTTCATTTTACTATGATGCGCGAAATATTTCGCAAAGAAAACCCAGTCGGGCCACTTAAATGTTAAGTTTCATTTGCTGTCACAGTATATTTTGTCCTCTTTCTAATGACATGGCTGAATTGTAAATATTTGGTGACAAATATATCAAGCAGTATAAAATGAAATTAAAAATTTATTGGTGAATTGTTCAACATTGAATCAAAACTACAGACTCGGGCCTGAAATAAGCATTACATTTCTTATAGAGTTTTAAGACCAAAAAAAAATAATTTTAATAATTCAAGCTTTAGTCCTTAGATTCTAGATTTTTTTTTTAAACACCATCTTCTTCTCAAGCTATTTTGTAAATAATTACTACTCTCTGGAAATGCAGTCTGTATTTTGAAATGCAACCCTATCGAGAAATCGGACACGAGGGGAGTTCTGGGAAGGTGCCCCCAAAGTGTGCTCGGGTCAAATGGGACAAAGGGTACACGAATATGTACAGAGTGGGGTATGAGGGGCAGTACGACCTCAGGATCTACGATACATCAGCCCTCGGTTTGTATAACACTACACACCAGCGCATGAATCAGTGTTTTGCAAATGCCCTCCTAAGTACCAGAATATAAATATATGAAAATTCTGATTTAGGATTCAAACATGACAGACAGTGTACCAACCCGGACTGTGAAGAACCAGAAATATTCGGGATTTTGTGGCAATGTGACCAGTGCTCAGATGTTGTGCTATGTAGTAACTGTTACCATAGTGACAAACATGACATCATACACAATTTCACGCGGTTTGACTACCCCAGTCACGAAGGGTAAGACTATTTCTATCAGTAGTCATATTTCTTTATGCGCATGGACACAAGAACTATAAAAGAAAGATTATAATGTAGCAAACAAAGCCATCTCCTTTTGCAGCTATCTAGATACATTTCCTTTAAAATGTATAGTATCTATAGTTTTTCACAGAAACTAAATAATCCTGATAATAAATTGGAAAATTTTGCTAAATGATAAAGAAAAGTTAATTTTGTAAAGGGAAAGCTTCTCCTTTATAGAGGATAAGTTCATAAGTTCAAATACATATATTTGTTGTAGATGTTCTGTTCCTAAGAGACAATTGAGCAGTAGACAGAAACTATATGGGATTTTTGAGGATGCTAAGGTGACTCGAAGAATTGACCGGAGATGGGAAAATCAAGATGGTACGTTATGTGTAACTGTTGGAAGAAGAGAGTTAGATCCTCTTTTATCTGTGTATTCTCTAAAAAAAAAAGATAAGCCAAACATTATGGTATGTAAAGCAAAGTTTATACTGGTTAAAGATGATCATATTGATCACATTTTTGAAATAACTGTTCAATGTATTTCACTGAGTGATGCACATTGATTTCTAAAGGTGAAGATGGAAATAAGGGTATGGTACGTGTTAATGCCCATCGCCTTGGTTACACAGGCTGTGTCGATGTCAAGGATGTGGAAGCTTTAAATGAAAGGTTTTATTACAAGGATCATCTTCCTATCTTCAGTGAGTGTTTGATGTCTTCCAATCATTTACTGAAAACAATTAAATTTTATCAATTTATGTTGTTATTCGTTTCCACTCGAAAAAAATATATATAATCTATAAAATAAATAACAACACATTTGTGATAGATAGAGAAGCGCTCTCGTAAGTACAGTTTAATATTATACACAAAATAAACATTTCCAACTTTTCTTCTTGCCAACTCACACAATCTACAAAACAAAAACATATAATGAATCAAAACAAAGATGATACTTGTGAGGGTGGGTTGGCGGGGAAACGTCTGACTGCACTGAGAAAGATATTTCAAATGGCATTTAACTTTTACATACGCTAAAGCTTGCGTGCTTTAACAGAATACCTGTAGAACAGGTATTCTATAAATACTTTAACCAATCAGACCAACACTCTTCATAGACACTACATGAACACTTGTCAATTGATAAGCGTGTTGTGATAACTTCGATGAATACATTTATGATTATGAGTGAAGTGGCCAACTACATGTATATTCTTTCAGTCATGTATTCTTCGTTGAATTTCGTGGAAACCAAGTTACCGTAAGCACCAATAAGTAATACAAAGATAATGTCAACAAAAGAACATTCAAATGAAACACTAAAAAAAGATCGTTAAATATTTGGGCGTGTAACACAGTTCTTCAATTATTTTTTTCTTTGATTGATACGTGCATATGATATTCTGGGAACAGAATTGACACATCAGTCCCGACCGTCACCAAACCAGGAGGCTAGAGAGGAGGGAGCTTCAGAAGCCCCTTATAAAGAGGAGGAGGGGAGGCTGAAAAAAGGGGACAAGGTCACGATAGGGGTGGATCTAGATACCCTCCAGGTGATTCTGAAAGAGTCCAAGAACTGGGACGAGAGAATCATAGAGGTATACAGTAAACACAGTGCCTCTCTCATGGAAATTTGATATATATATATATATATATATATATATATATATATATATATATATATATATATATATATATATATATATATATATATATATATATATATATTGTCAACATATATGTCAACAAAAGAACATGCACATGCAACACTAAAGAAAGTTGGTTAAATATTTGGGCGTGTAACTTACAGACCGTAACACAGTTCTTTAATTATTTTCTTCTTTGATTGATACGTGTATATGATATTATGGGAACAGAATTGCCACATCAGTCCCGACCTTCACCAAACCAGGCGGCTAGAGGGGAGGGAGCTTCAGAAGCCCCTTATGTAGAGGAGGAGGGGAGGCTGAAAAAAGGGGACAAGGTCAAGATAGGGGTGGATCTGGATACTCTCCAGGCGATTCTGAAAGAGACCAAGAACTGGGACGAGAGAATTATAGAGAATTATAGAATTACAGAGGTACAGTGAACACGTGCTTCTTTCATGGAAATTTAATTTTAAGTTCATGAAATGTCTAAATTACGAATAAATATTATGGTTATCATTTCTTAAATCATATTTTTTCTTCAGTGTATTGGAGTGAATGGATCAGTACTGCTTGTCAATGGACAACAAATCACGGTGGATTTTAGCGGCAAAGAGTGGACTCTCCCTGAAATGGCTTTAGCTAAGGTAAAAACAAACTTGTGCTGCATGGACGGTAAAACATCAGTGATCAGTGATATCAATTACTTTTGTGTAATTTTCAGATAGAGCAGTATGTGAAGGACCAAGTCGTAAAGGTAGAAAATGATGTAACAAATGTACAGCATCTTCAGAATGGACATGGACCATGGCAGGAAAGTATGAAAAAGGTATAGGTATCAGCTCAATGTGTTTATTAAAGATTTTACTTTTAAGTAAAGTTTTTGATTTGATTCAAACTTGGCATGCCATTGCCAAAAATGATGTAAAATCTTATTTTAGTTCCTGGGGAAGAAGGGTCGAGTTGTGAGCGTGGATTCAGACGGAGACGTGATTGTCAGCTTTGGGATCCAGGAGATTAAGTTCAACCCTGAGTGTCTGACGCCATCTGGTGATAGTCCTGATGAATTTAAAGAGGAGGAGGCAGAGGAACCACAGCGATCAGAGGACACTGGTGAGAAAAGTGAAGATGTTCCACCACCTCAGGAGGAACGAGAAATCCATGACGTCTTGAGTTCTGTGACAGGAAGACAGTATCTGGGAGAAAGTTCTACCACCACCCAACAATGCCTCCCAGAGCGTACACCACAGCGCACCCCAGATCATACACCTCAGAGCATCGTTTATTTTTTTTTTAAATCATTAATTTCAATCTAAAATTAAATTTTGTTCATATAATTTCTAAGTTAAATGTGTGTGATGTTTCAAATTAGAAATCTAAATGAACAAATATTAAAGGCTTTTACAACTAAAACAAATATAATACATCATTAAACCACCTTTAAAAATGTGTTTGGTCGCCATCTCCCTACCGACTGGCTAAACATGGGCTGACTCAACACTTTTAAGAAACTCCAGAAAACAATATTTTTTTATGTATTTTGGGAAAAAATTGAAAATAAAGCTTCAATGTTGAAATTTCTGAGAAAAATAATTTTCCCACCTACCTACTGACCAAATTATTCCATCCTAGGTCGGGAAAGGGCAAACCAGCATTATTTAATTGTATCTTTTTAAACCATTTTGTTAAATATCAGTAGATAATTACGGTTAAACTTATGTATATTACTTTTTCCTGTAGGTATGGTATTTGACATTGGAATTCGTGTGGTGAGAGGACAGAACTGGTGCTGGGGGGACCAGGATGGAGAGGAGGGACACTTAGGGACCGTGGTAGATATCGGACTCGAGGGGAGTTCTGGGAAGGTGCCCCCAATGTGTGCTGAGGTCCAGTGGGACAAGGGATACAGGAACATGTACAGAGTGGGGTACGAGGGGCAGTACGACCTCAGGATATTCGATACATCAGCCCTGGGTTTGTAAAACACTACACACCCGCGCATAAATCATTATTTTGCAAATATACTGCAAAGTTCCAAAATATGAATACATATGGGAATTCTTATTCAGGAATCAAGCATGACAGAAAGTGTACCAACCCGGACTGTGAAGAACCGGAAATATTCGGGATTTTGTGGCAGTGTGACCAGTGCTCAGATGTTGTGCTATGCAGTTACTGTTACCATAGCGACAAGCATGACATCATCCACAATTTCACGCGGTTTGACTACCCCAGTCACGAAGGGTGAGAAGATTTCTACCAGTAGTCATATTTCTTCATGCGCGGACACAAGAACTATAAAAAAGATTAAGATGTAGCAAACCAAACCATCTTCTTTTGCAGCTATCAAAATACATTTCCCTTTAAATGTATAGTATCTTTTGTTCTTCACAGAAACTAAATAATCTTGATAATAAAATGGATAATTTTGCTAAATGATAAAGAAAAGTTAATTTTGTAAAGGGAAATCTTTATAGAGGATAAGTTCATAGTTAGAATACATATATTTTTTGTAGATGTTCTGTTCCTAAGAGACAATTGAGCAGTAGACAGGAATTGTATGGGATTTTTGAAGATGCTAAGGTGACTCGAGGAATTGACCGCAGATGGGAAAATCAAGATGGTAGGTTATGTGTAACTATTTTAAATTTATGTTGGAAAAGGGGAGTTAGATTCTCTTTTATCTGTGTATCCTCTAAAAAAGATAAGCCAAACATTATGACATGTAAAGCTGAGGTTATATTTGATCAAGATGATCACATTGATCACAATTTTGAAATATCTATTCAATGTATTATTCAGAGTGACTTGCATTAATTTTCAAAGGTGGAAATGGAAATAAGGATATGGTACGTGCAAATGCCTATCACCTTGATTACAAAGGCTGTGTCGATGTTAAGGATGTGGAAGCTTCAAATGAAAGGTTTTATTACAAGGATCATCTGCCTATCTTCAGTGAGTGTTTGAAGTCTTCCAATCAATTAGATTTTATTTTGTTCTTATTCGTTTCCACTCAAACGAATATATATATATATATATATATACAGTTAATTCTCGATAAACCGCCACCTTTTGTAATTTAGAAATCATGGCGGTATAACGAATTTGGCGATGAATTGAATTTTCTACCGTTTAGGAAATCAGACGTAGAGTTATCGTTCTTAGAAGTATCATTTAGCGTGTCTATTCTTATTTTTACATGTACATGTGTATATAAACATATTTCTATAAATTTGTAATTTTTTTATGTAAATTTCGCTAAAACAAAATATTAAGTTATGAAACAATGATAAGTACATGTGTATGCATGTAAATCTGCGCGTCTGATATTGAATAAAAAAATGCTGGGTCGATCGTCGTGATACATTGCCTATAGTATGTAAAATGAGTTCTTGAATAAATTCATTGTTTATGACATCAGTGTTAATAAAACGTTCACAGTTTCTGATTTATAATTATTTTTAAGCAAACTTTGCATTGCTTTTAAAAGCAGAGATAATCAAAACAATATCGTTATCGGCGTACTTTTCAATGACCGCTTTCGTGGCGAAGCCTTGACTAAATGATTTTTTTTAAACAGAAAACAAAAGTATTCTAACAGTTCATGTTAAAATTATTGTTTACTTAATTGCATGTACCTTGACGTCCTTCCGTTGTGTACAGAGTTTAGCAAATCGAGCACACTCGTGTTATGTACACAGTTTTTGTAAACAGGGCGAAAGCTCTGTTATTGTTTGTTGTTTTGGTTCACCAGGTGCGTTCAATAGCCAAAGTCTGCTCACCACAACTACACGGACTGACAATATATTGTGTGTTTATTTTGCTTTAGAACATGTCTACACTGAATTTTCTGGATTATAGTATTAATATTTTTCATTAATACACAAGACTGTCACTTTTCCTAAGGATTAAGAATAAAGTTAAAATTTGTGAAAGTGCAAGGATGTGTCAATCAAACCCACCAAAAAAATTAAAATTTTTATTTAACTTTTAAATGAAATAAGATTTTTAATTAATTTTTGTGTGAAATGCTATTAAAATATTTAAGTCGTAATATTATAGAAAAAATATTTAAAAATATTAGTCTCGTTTTCCCCAGATTCTTGCTCTCGAGACTTTGCCCGAGCGAGAGTCTGGTCTGATTCCTACTTGATTTTTGTAACCAGTAGAGGTCGCTAAACCGGCTAACAAGATGGCGACTCCCATGAAAATACATGAAAGAATTTACTTTTTAAACAAAGATATGTGCGTTTTTTGTTCATTGTAAAGCAGACAGAGGTATTTTATTATAAAACCAGATAAAAGTAAAGGCGCAGCCTCTGACTTTTTAAAGAATACAGATCTTAGCATTCGAAAAGAATGTATCAGCCAATGAAAATCCATACCGATTTCTCGGTAAGCCTCGACTTGAAATTACAAAAATTAAATAGGAATCAGACCAGACTCTCACTCGGGCAAAGTCTCGAGAGCGAGAGTCTGGGGAAAACGAGACTAAAAAAATATTTACTTTAAATCTGTGTCCAAGTACCTTTAAATTCCAAAATCAAATTTTAGTGTTTAATCATCCTGGCCTCAAATCCCATAAAGCAGACTCTCCTTAAAAGGTTCCTGAAGGTGAAGTGCTTTATAGTATCCTGATAAATATATATATTCATTGAATTTCATGAATTTAAGGGATAATGGGATCAACATGTTTCAAATGCATAAACAATTTAAAATATATGTCAAAAATCATACATATTAATTCATTATGTTACAGTTCTGAAACAGTCTGTAAGCATCTCTGGATAGCTTGTTTAGCATTTCGTTTTGTTAAAGACACCATATGCCTAAACATTTTGTCTGCAGTTGTTGCATTTCTAACACACTAACAAATATGTGTGCAGCCACTAGACCCTACAACAAGCGTGTTCAAATGGAGAATTTCACAAAAATTAAATGCAAATGAAAAACTTAACCCATTTTATTTCACCAGAAAATAAATCTGTATACCCATCAAATTCATTATATGAACTGCAGTAAAGTTCCACGAGCATCTGATGATTTTTTATGACCATGCCCTTTGGAGTACAAATGATTATGAGCAACTGTATGTCTCCCGATTGCCAAATCACATGCAAATTTTAAATAGTAACAATGATTAGAGTCTGTTCCACGCATATAATAAATCAGTTACCTTATATACTAGATGAAATTCAAACAAGAAACTTTTCTAGTATGACGAAAAACGTTGTATGCCATCTTGGGAGTTAGATTGTCTGAAATATACGATTGGAATTTCTCAAACCGAAAGGTATTTTACACCAGTAGGTGAAGGGGGTCACCCTGGTAAAATTGAATTGAATAAAATGACCAATATGTTTTATCTTATGTAATATTCAATATATGCGGTTGATAGTATATTGTTTATCTTTTTTATTTGTTTTGCTATTTGAAATAGGTAATAAAATGACTATTTTCCGCTTTTATTCTTTAAAGACCCCCTCCCCCCTCCCCCGGAGACAACAAAACCTTTGAAGAGAGAATAATAATAAAAAAGATTTGTCGTTTCGCAGAGAAAGATGTTTTGAAAATAAATTTACTTTTTCCATTATAATCTATAGTTAAAAATTTCCTCAAATTAAAGATGTATATCTCTGTGTGTTATAATGTTTCACATTTGCATAGGGGGGAGGGGGGGGGCATTTAAAATTTGTACAGTCATATGTTAAATAAACTAATCGAACTACCGGTATAATGACCTTGGACCCTCCATGCACTTAGAAAACGCCGATCAAACAATTATATCTCTTTGTTTGTACAAATAAAATATGTTTTACATGCATAGATCTAGAGAGAGGGGTCCGGAACACCCCTCTGAAATTTGTAAAGTTATATATATGCACAAACTAAACAAACTTAGATTTATTTTGTATAAAATAGATCAACTATAAGGGACCTTTGAACCAACACCCCCCCCCCCCCCCCCCCTTCCCAACCGAAAATGTGGATTCGTGTTAAGTTGGTATGAAAAATGTCATACACATGAAGGTATGACGCATAAGGACCCCCTCTCCCCGGCCGAAATAAATTTTCACACTTACGAAAGGACTTTACGTATTTTTTGCTCGTCAAGAAATTTCTGGGTTGGATTTTTTTTTTACCCTGTTGTAAAAATGTCCTATAGATCCGCGCCTTTTTTTTTAAATTTACATAAATATCAATATTAAAATAAAATTTATTCAAATATGTGTGGCAGTTGGCAGGAAGCAGCTGACAGTTGGCAGTAAGCATGGTAAGCAGTTAGCTGTCGTATATGGCATTCCATATGGAACGGATAAAAAAAATAGCAGTCGACGTACAACTTGGTGATTATTACCCAGCAATCCGTAGGAAGTCTTTGTACGCAGACGTAGTGAAACAAGCGCCATTTTGGGAGCAAAATTTAAACTTTCAGAATGGTTATGCCGAAATGTTGTGATTGTAAAGTAGTAATGACTGTGTTTATGGACACAGTTTAAATTTAACTCTAAGAAGTATCGTGAGAGGTTCAACATGTGGTGGATCATGCAGAGCATCACCAGTTTCTTCTACTACTCCATTCTAGATTTTGTATTCTTCATCATTGTTGACGCTTTCGCAAAGTTTACGATTGGAGACACAAATTCAAAGTATATAGCCTGTCATTATAGTCTTCTTTAATTAAAGTTACATTTTTATGAAAGTAAAAATGTTTGTCAAATATTTTATTCTGGAAGTTTTTTTTTAAATCTCTAAAATGTCAAACCCGGTTATACACCAGGGGCCCGTTTCACTAAAAGGCGTACGCCCGGCGTAACCTTACGCCTGTCGTAAGTCCGGACTTAAGTCAAATATTTGGACTGAGGTCCGTTTCACTAAAAGGCGTAACTTTGCGCCCGCCTTAAGTTAAGACAAAAATCTACGCCTAGCCAAGGGTAGTCGTAACTTATGGCGTAAACAGGAATGGACTGCTAATTCTGTTGCCGTGGGTATCGGGGCTGACCGTAATGTTATATTGTACAATTTGTCATGTAAATTTTATTAATTTCATATGAAATTAAGAAAACAGAGAGTTTTGATAGGTGGTACCAATTCTCGAATAGAAACTTTCTTACCATGCATATATGTTTTATGCACATTCTTTACATTATTCAATGCCATATTTAGATACTGGATATATAGTTTTCATTCGATTATTTTTATCCAATAATTTGATTTACGTTTCATATTTTAATAAATTGGACAATGAATAGTGCAGAATATATACATACATGATGCACATGTAATACAAAGGTATATTTGCATAAGAAATGTCTAGCATTTCAAGCATTTCATCCCCCCTCCCCAACTTCCGCGCAAAATATGTGTGAGCCGGATATTTTGAAATTTAAATATCACTAAGTGAATTATTGACTTTATATTTTCCTTTTGTTTTATTTCATTTTTTGGGGAGTAAAAGGTGTTAGCTTAGGTAGTTAAACTAAGGTTAATCACAAAAGTAATATCAGTATTGTTAAAATGTAAATACCAAAATATGATGAAAGCTCTAACTATGTTTAAAAGTCGTCAAAAGCCCCTAATTTTTTTTAAATATAAGATAATGTATTTATCATACAATCGATGCAAAACACTGACTCCAGATTAAATAGATTTTATTTCACCTACTCTTTATTAACTTCAAATTTATATGAAGCCTCGTTCAATATACTAAATACACATGTAAATGTACTTGGGTAGTTTATGTTGAGTCCACCATACGTCTGACACATACATTTGTACCTT
Organism: Saccostrea glomerata; assembly: GCA_003671525.1. Taxonomy (NCBI): domain Eukaryota; kingdom Metazoa; phylum Mollusca; class Bivalvia; order Ostreida; family Ostreidae; genus Saccostrea; species Saccostrea glomerata. The sequence goes on along the minus strand of PRKT01000540.1, from coordinate 263,542 downwards.
GGATCTGATAATTTTTGTGAAACATTTACAAATAAACGTAAATGCACTTATGTACCCTGTCACTTAAATAATTTGAAAAAAAAAACTAAATTCGGATACAAATTGTTTTAAAAAAAATTAGACTTGGAATTCATCAATTATTTCCTAGGTCATTTTTGCTCCACATTTTACATTGACACAAATCTTAATATGAAAGTAATAGATATATTTATCCGAGCCTCTTCGTTTTTTTCGGGTTTTTTTTCATGAAATATCAAAATTTCGTCATTTTAAGTATCTGGTTGTATGGTTGTTCGATGCTTGCTTAATATTGTCCAATCCATGGTTAAAAAGCTCATTACTGCATTAATTCGCTATATTTTTTATTTTTAAACAAATTCACTGATTTTTCTTTCAATGATATAGCAATAGGAAACCAGAAAATTTAATAAAAAAAATATTTATACTCGGACCATAAGTGACGCATGATCAAAAGAGAATATCCAAGGGTGTTCGAAGCATGGTGAAATCACAGTAGATATCGATAACAAAATAGTTCTATTGAGTTAATAATTTGAATGAACATATCCTGACTGCATTAATTCGCTATATTTTTTATTTTTAAAAAAATTCACTGATTTTCTTTCAATGATATAGCAATAGGAAACCAGAAAATTTAATTAAAAAAATATTTATACTCGGACCATAAGTGACGCATGATCAGAAGAGAATATCCAAGGGTGTTCGAAGCATGGTGAAATCACAGTAGATATCGATAACAAAATAGTTCTATTGAGTTAATAATTTGAATGAACATATCCTATATATTTTTCAAATAAAACATTTTAGCAAGTTTTGCTGTGTGATTTTGTCACTTAACAGGATAAATATACCTGAATACTTTACGGCTCTCTCTCTCTCTCTCAAACACGCGGCTCTCTCTCTCTCTCTCTCTCTCTCTCTCTCAAACACAATTGACAAGTTTCTATAATATTATATATTTTTATCTATCTAAAGAAAATCTTTCTATCTATATATCTATTTATCTATCTATCTTCCTTTCTACTGTTTATCATCTGTCTGGGCATATGCATAAGCTCGTTGTCAAGGACGTAAGTCTGGCCTTAACTTAGTCCGATACTAGTGTTTACGGCCAGGCGTACGCCTCTTAGTGAAACGCAGTTTACGCCGGACTAAATTTTGGCGTACGCCCTAAGGCCTAACTTAAGTTTTGTCGTATCTTACGCCTTTTAGTGAAACGGGCCCCAGGAGTCGGCAGCTTTATCCATAAATATGAAAACACAATGTAAACAATAACCAATGTACTTCACAAGTGAAGCAACACTCGCTGATTATTGTTTACATTGTTCAAGTAATAAAACTGAAGACTCATACCTGGAAAGACACTTGTATAGAATGCCTGTCGTTATAATTTAGATTTTTTATGGGGGCAGTTACTTGGATCTTCAGTTTCCCAGTTTCACAATAATTGAGTGTTACTTGAAAAATGATGATTAACAGGCAAAACAATGTCATCAATGTATATTCCTGCATTATACCTACATCGAGTGTTCAAAATTAAGTGTCAGTGTGTCAGTCCTGCAGCCAACATACAAACAGAAGGACTCGTGAATAGTTATCCTTATGAAATGGATTTATTTTACACAAACAAACATCGTTATCTTTTGTTACATGTGTTTGTGTTTTTAAGATTATAAGATAAGAGACATGTTTGCAAACTTGTTTAAACTTAGCTGCAGATCCGTAGCATTATGGTTTTATATATTTGTCTTTGATCATAACGCTACAGATTCCGTGATGCAAAAAAGGTGCAATTTCAGTGCAATATTTTTGCGCACTTTTGGGGAGAATTTCTCCACTTTCCAGCATCGGTCAATTAACTACCTTTCACTCCCCAATTCTAGGCACATTATTTATCTAATCTATATATTTTATCCATCTACCTACCCTTTATAGTTGTCTCTACAAGTGATATACTCGTTTGATTAAAATTATTTTTTAGATTGCTAAAAATTCACTTCAAGCAAGTATATTGCCTGTAAAGACAACTATAAATGGTTGGGAGGTGGATAAAATATACATATTGGCTACAGAATGTGTCTAGAATTAGGGAGTGAAAGGTAGTTGATTGATCAATGCTAGAAAGTGTAGAAATTCTCCCCCAAAAGCGCAAAAAATATTGCACCGTAAATTGCACCTTTTTTTCATTACGGGATCTGTAGCGTTATGGTCAAAGAAAAATATATAAAACCATAACGCTACAGATCTGCAGCTAGTTTAAACTGTATCTTCTTTTTTATTATTGAAAAGTTAGCTTGGCTAAATAAATAACTCACTTAGTTATTGCATGTGTTTTTTTCCCCAGAACTATTCAAGAGAAGAGAGTGATTTGGTTGTGGGAGTCTGTTGTGCTCTTCATCCTGAGTTTCATCATCTATCTTTGTGATCATGTCCCATATCTCCTTATAACGCTGTCCGTTGTAACCTTTGGCTACACACAGTTTGGAGTCTCCTTCAACTTCTACAGATGGTGGAGACAGATGAAAACAAGGTGAAGTATTATGAAAATAAAATTTCTTGTATTTGTACTTGTATTTCTTCATATCTTGTCTCTATATATCATAAAATCATCATGAAATATACATAGAAAAAAGTATATGAAATTTTTTTTCTCTTGGTGCTTTTTTGATAACATTTGAATATAATGCCTCAGAGTTTCTAAAAACTATGGGAGCTACTGGCAAAAGTGATAAAAAATTAAAATGTCTGATAAAATTCGCTATAGTAACTGTTGGTGTGACTGATTGTGGTGAGGGCTTGTCCTGATTAAATTATTGTACTCTCATCTATTGCGATGTCTTCAATAAATAAAAATTTTCAATGCAGCCTAGCTGCTCCCATTCTTCATAAATTTCCATAATCTTATCCATTTTGCAATTCTACTTGACTTATTTACTTCCAAATTTTGAAAACGATTGTTTTTTCCTAATTCAAATTTCCTCCATTCGTCTGTTAATGGGAAAAACAAGAAGTATATAGGTCATGAAGTGCAATGCCTACTGAGAAAACGTAAAGATAATTATAATTTTTATTTTGAATTTCTATCACCACTGCTATTTTTATGAAATTAAAACTTTTAATTTTGAAAAGAATACTACATTACTAGTAACCTTAAAATATAATTAATTGTTTCTTTCCTCCTACATTTACTTGGGGCTATAGTGACTTTATTGCTGTCACAAGCCTATGTCGGCCAACCTTATCCCTCCAGGTATCATTATCAGTGTTGATGAGCTATTAAAAGATTTACACATTAAATTCCATTTTCTTTTGAATTTCGTCATGAAATGTATATTACACTAAAATGTATTCCGACTAATAGAATATGCTTCAAACTGGTAGAACGCATTTAGTCATCAGTCCGCATGACTGATAGAAATGTTTGGTTTTTCGGAAACTCTGTCTTTTATATGTTCTGACAATCTTGTAAAACTAGCACTATAACTGTGCCAAAATGGTAGTCTTAAATATATGAGAGAATAGTGTAGAAGCCATTCTTGGAGACACAGTGTTAAAACTTTGACAAATTATAATGTATGATTGTTGAAGTTTAAGAGTTGCATCATTCTAGTACTATGACATATTTGAATAAATTACTATTTTCATTCTGACATTCAAACATGAATTTCTAAATCATAAACTCTTTGTGTGTCTACAGATGGGAAGAACACCAGCATCACCAAGACAGCATGACTAGGTTGAAGGTCCAGCTAGCAATGCATCAGCAGCAGCAACAAGAAGCACTGCAACAAATGATGGCCTTCAACCAGCAGCAACAGCATGCTGTGCAACAACCAGGTCAGCAGAACATCTTCAATGCCACGCCAGCCAATAAGCCTAGGACGGGCCAGGAAGAGAGAGGCATCTACAAGTCAATATGGTCCAAAACACCCAAAATTCAGCTCAGCAATCTATTTAAAAGATCACAAACTGAGAGTAACGAGGAGAAGGCAGCAAATCCCAATTCTAGTCCTCCTCCACCCATGAAGAAGCAGGAGTTTAGCTTTATGCCCTCCCTGCGGGCAAAATCAAGCTTTGCAGGGGGTCAGCATTTTGCCACTACTAAGGATGATTCTCCTCCTCCGAAGCCTTCCTGGTACGGTGATAACCTCTCACGTAAACCTTTACGGTCAGCAAGGTTAATGCCTTACTCACCAGCATCAAGGCCTGAAAATGATTCTTTACGTTCCAGAATCATGTCTAAATTTGGATTTGGATCTTCAGAATCAACACCTCCTGGCCTTAGAAATGAAGGACAAAATCTCTGTTTTATCAATGCTGTAATACAGTGTCTTGGGAGGACACCTGGGCTTGTTTCAGAACTAGAAAATGAAGCTGCTTATAAAGACTCGGATTGCAGCATGGCCGAATCATTACTTCTGAGCACTTTGTCTGAACTGATGCATAGTTGTAACATGAACGGGAAACCTCTGCTTGATCCTATAGCATTCAGACAAGCAGCCTCCTCTCTGAACCCAAACCTCGTAGCTTCACCCACTCAGCGTCAATCTCAGCAGGATGCAGCGGAGTTTTTCATGTGGCTAGTGGAATCACTTCATTCCATTATTAACAGAAACAGAAGAACTAGGTCAAATGGTAGGTATAGCATTGAATTTAATTTTTCTACAACTGTGTCCTATGTTATGGCTTTTGTATATTTCACTATAAAATATTAAACTAGGGACTGAGAACAATGTGGTAACATGCTAAACTATATTCCTTTAAAAAAATTAGATAATCGTATAGTTTTACATGTTATATATATATATTGTAAAAAAAACATTTAGAATGGTCTTAGTTTATGATGTTGATCTTGTAGACAAACCAGCTCCAAGGGAATCCAAACGCTTAAAAGTGATGAAATTCATTTATGGAGATTTGACACCAGCCAAAGTAGCAGACCTGAAGAAAGCATGTAAACAGGAGGTAGGCAGGGATGGGGTAATGGTAATGTGTAATGGTAATTGACTGTAATTAATTACAAATTTTGATGTAATTGAAAGTAATGTGTAATTGACCAAATTTTCAATTACAAGTAATAGTAATTTAATTAATTACTTTCCAAAAAAGCATGTAATTCACAATTACTTTTCAATTACATTCAATTACACTGGTTTTAAATAAATGAAATATAGTCTCCTTTCCCTCAATTTCATAAACATTTTATGAAAGATTAATAACTTATATTGTGGACCACAAATTTCTTGAAAAGAACTTCCCTTTTTATGTCAATTGTTGTTTAAATACAATGCCACTTTTCATTAAAAAAAAAGTAATTCAAATTAATCTTTATAAAGTTTACAAATAAAATTCATATTTTGATTTTTTTTAATTAATCAATCCATATAAATAAAAAAGTCCAATGGCTTCTAATCCTTTTGTTGGCCATATCTTCAGCTTGTGTTGAATGTTATTAACAGGTGCTAATAAGTGTCTTGAGGTCATATACTTATTCCTAAATAAACATTTTTCACACCTTTGACTTTGGTGTTTTTATAGTCATACTCTTTGACTTTTAATTGTAGTATGGCACAGAATAAGTCAAATACCCACTTTTTGAGGGTAACCTATGATGCTGAACTAAGGAAATATAAAGGCAAATTAAAGCATCAAAAGTACTTTTAGCAGAAATCTATCACTTGTTTACAGGAAAGTTTAAAAATAATTCCAAAATTTAAACACATGAATTATGGTAAAATCATCTGTAACCTTCTACTAGTCAGTATCTACATGTATGCATATTTCTCACAAATACCCCAGTGGAAAGAATCTTCAGCATGGCAGGAAAATCTTCAAATTAATCGAAGATATATTAGGTTAGGGGATACAGTATTTGAAAAATGTATGAAGCTTTTTATAATATTATTGTAAAAAATGTTGTAAAATAATCTGTTATAAATGTAAAGGAATATACATGACTATTAACTTTTATACGTGTATGAATGTTATTTGTAATTTAATTAATTACATTTGCAAAGTAATTGTAATTTAATTAATTACATTTCAAAATCCATGTAATGGTAATGGTAATTTAATTGAAGGTTTTTGGAAAGTAATTGTAATTTAATTAATTACTTTCCTATGTAATTGACCCCATCCCTGGAGGTAGGTACAGTTTACATGTAAGTTAACATTCATTGGCTGAATAAAATGAAACTGAGCAAGTCTGTTTCTTGGTACATTTTCTTCATACAGTTCTGTTTTACTATTTTCCCGATTTTCGTTTCACGCTTTTTAATCGCTAAAAAAAATTTCAAACACAGTTATGTCGGTTTGCCAAAACAACATGGTAGAAAATGATCAAGACCATGTTATTAAACCATGTTTTAGAAATCAGAAAAAGCAGTTTCTCCATTTATATACATGTATGTAAAATTGATGGAAAGTAAATCTTACTGGCAAATGCCAAATCTTACGGATAAATCTAATAAAAAAATACTGAGAGACACCGATATCTTTAAACAGGTCTGTTCATAGAATTTTAGACTTGAAATATATTAAATTTTTGTCAATTAACATGTATAAACAATATAGAATTTAACATGTTTAATACATGTATTGTGTAACAGTAATAATGATGGCTTTATAAATGGCCACATTAAGTATGTTAGAAGTACAGAAGAAAACTACAATGCAGTAGGCCCATACACGTTGTACCTCGACAGGAAATAATGCAGGCATAATCAGTTACATGTACATCGAAAAGTTACGTTCATGTGTAATCTACATTGATCTTCATCAAGGAATCTATGCTGGCATAATCAAGTTCTCTATGCATAATTTCATCATAAACAATTATATTTTATGCATCGAAATCAGTTGTTCGTGACATTGTGAAGTTATATAAATAAACTAGACAGGTGAAGGTCTATAAATATAACTCCGGGGATTTTCATAAAAATAAGTTTATTGTGGCAAAAGGAAGCGGTCATTGACGGGCTTCATAAACTAAACGCCAGGTGGTCATATCATGTTTCATTATTATGATTAAGTTTTAGTTAATTATATTTTTGTTGGGTTTTAGAGCTAAAAGTTTTAAAGCTTTAATGTACTTTTATAAATTTGGTAGGCACTGACTACAGTCTATAAAGTATTGTTTTTATAGCATCAGTCCACGAATTTTTGATATCCCCAAATAACTTTTCACAATAAAAAAAATTGAACAAAACGTCTATTGTAGCATTTGTATAGTAAAAAGATATTTTCGACATTTTTTAAAATGCCTAAAATTATAATTCATACAAATCAATAGTAAATGTATCTGTTTAGGGATGAATCCTCTGATACATATTGAGTTGAACGATTGCCGATAGCGGTCGTCAATGTATAAAAACGTTATGTGTGTAACGTGCACAACATTTTTGTCTGAAAACTCGTTGACACATTACACCTAAACCGAAAAGTATACGAAGTGTAAAGTGTTAAAGCAAATTCCATGTACAATCTACACCAACTTTATTTGTGTAAAGTGTCAGGAAATGTTTCATGTACACTCTACATCTAAAGGTAATTATATCAAGTATCAAACAAAACTAAACTGAATGTTTCTTTATCATGTGCTCCTTGAATTTCACATATAAACATGAAGTTTTTTTTATTTTGCTTTAAGTAAATGGCACGTAAATGAAGAGATTAAACAGTTCATTTAGATCTGAAAGTGAAAATGTCTTGTTTCTCGTAGATATGGATGAAAGGTTCTAAAACAAGAAAATTGTGGGTGAATAATTTTCATTTACTTGGCAGCAATATTAACAAACATTTTCACACAATGTGGAAAGGTACGGAAGCCCGTTGAGGCCAGTTCAGAGAGAGAAATATTTTTTATTGCGTTTAATCGCAATAAACTTTGCGTTTAATCGCAAAACTTTGCGTTTAATCGCAATAATTATTGCGTTTAATCGCAAAACTTTGCGATTAATCGCAATAATCATTGCGTTTAAACGCAAAACACTTTGCGTTTAAACGCAAAAGATTGCGATTAAACGCAATCTTTTGCGATTAAACGCAATAATCATTGCGTTTAAACAAAATAATATTTTTGCGTTTAAACGCAATAATATTGCGATTAAACGCAATAATTTTTGCGTTTAAACGCATTAATATTGCGATTAAACGCAATAATTATTGCGTTTAATCGCAATAATTTTTGCGTTTAGTCGCAATAATTTTTTGCGTTTAATCGCAATATTTTTTCTGTTTAATCGCAATAAGGTAAATGCAATACTCTCTGCATTTTATCGCAATAATCCTTCCTTTTAAGGATTTAGGAATTATAGTTAATTCTAAAATGGAAATAAAGTCCGCCTCACTTACTGGAGATGGCTCCTTCTACAAAGACAAGTACAGCTCCAGCATCAGTTTCCATAAACTAAAATCCTTGATCCACCACTCCTATCTCAGCTACCTGGGAGTGACAGGCTATGCATGTCTACAGGACTGTGGACCACATGGTTCCTGTCGATGTGGGATGTGTGTCAAGGGGGATAACTCCAACAACTGTGATTTGCCAAATTGTCAGGAGTGCAACCAAGATACCTACAAAAACATTGTGTTGTTTGCTTTTGTTTTCATTTGTGTTTGCTTTCACTTATTTTTTGCTGTTTTAATTATTTTTATTAATGGTGCAGATTTTAGAAGAGAGGCAGTGTTTCAAATCTTGGGTTGTAACTGTTGTTTATGTCATCCAGACAATTTTAAGAAACAACGCTCTTCCACAAGAGGTAAACTCTTTAGATGCTGCATGAGGTGGCCATTATTTAGAATGCCTCCTTTTTATTTATTTCTTTTCTCCATTTTAACTTTGGCTATTGCCCTATATAGTTTTAACAAGGTATTTGTAGATTCGTTTAGAACTATTTCAATGGTCATGGATGAGGAATATTATCCCTCTGATCATCTGATGCTCTCTGCTGTGATAGCGATATAACTTTTCAATTTTACACCCCGTAATCAAAGATTTGTGGGGTATACAGTTTTTGTTCCATCCACTCATATTTGATCCAATAGAGCTATAAATATGCTTTTCATATTTCAAGTGTATTTCTTCTGACAAGACCTTTCACTGGGTACCAACATAGTTTGACCCATTGTCTTTGGATAACAACATTTTTGATCTCTTGACTTTGGAGTTTGACTACCTACATGTACCTGTTTTTTTTACATTCAAGAACAAGTCCCCTTTCACACTGCCTCAATTTTAAGCTATATTACTCTGTAATTCTGAAGCAAAATAGACAGGATAGATATGCATTTACATTTATAGATCCCAATAGATCATATCAGGTCAAACCAATATTTTGTGGCATTTATATAACTTATTTCAGATTTTATTTTAACAGCCAAGCTGCTATTTTTGATGATATTTTTGAAATATCATTCAGGCAAACATTTAAATATTATTTATGTGTTAATACCATGTCCCTCTACTTTTAATATATAATTGTATCAGGATATATTTCTGTTTCAACTGTATATGCGTGATGAAAATAAAGCAAGTGAATGATATATTTTTTTCTTTTTAAACTGAAACAATTCAAACTGTCTTTTAATTAACTTTTAGCAGCCTAAATTACCAGGTAAATATTCAGGTACTACACTGTAAGTGGATAAGAATCATCAAACTTTGTCAGGTGATGCACCTCAAGTCTTCAAGCAGGTGAAATGAGAAGTAGGTTGTCTTGACCCTTTTTAAAAAATGTTATGGCTGAATAGTGGACCTTCAGATATCCAGACGCGAGATATCCTGATGCTTCAGTATCTGGATGATTTTTCATCTGAACGGAATTTTTTAAATGTTTATTTGTTTTGTTTAACGGGTAATTCAGATATCCAGACGCTTCAATTATCCGGACAATTGACTAGGAACCAAAGTGTCCTGATAAATGAGGCTCCACTGTATTTAAATATTGGCTTAGAATCAGTAAACTTTGTGGGTTGATGCATCTTGAGTCCTTAAACTGATAGGTATGTGTAGGTCACCATGATCTAGTTTTGAAATTCTATGGCAATATATAAATATTTGAGATATTAATAAGCTTTGAATCATCAAACTTTGTCAGTTGATGCATTTCAAGTCCTCGGAAATTAGAATGTTTCACCTAAAAAGTGAGTCGAAGTAACCCACTTTTAGGATTTTAAAGCAATATCTAAATACTGTAAAATAACATATTTTTGAGATGTTAACTTTTCAAGGTTTGAGAAAGAAATATTGGTTTGTGGGATTTTATTTCGATGTTGGAGAAATATTGAGTAATAATGCATATTAAATTTTACATTTCAAGGGTGTCATGAATTCAAGAGTCTCTCCTTACTTCAAAAACAACAAAAATTAAATACAAACATGATAATAAACAAACCTTTCAAATTCAGTAAATGTATTTCTTAAACTTTACACAAGAATTTAAAATGTACTTTATCGTGCTAATACAGAATTGGACATGTTGAAGGGGAGGCAACTTTCTTCCTATTAAAATAGTTTTGCAGTTTGATTTCCCTCTTGCAAATCCAATTATCTTGATAAAAAAGTCTATTTATATTGGCCAATATAGCTTGCTTTCTGACAACTCATGTTTCTCATTTCATTTCAGGCATTAAAGAGGCTCATGACACAATGTCAGAAGATTTTTCCCACTGATCCATCATTTAGTGTTAATTATGAGAAACCCAACACGTGATATTGACTGTTCTAGAGAGCTCTTTATATTGATTAAGTTATCAAATATTTTCATGAATGTGATTTGACAGAAAACAAAAAGCAGCTACCATCCTTTTCATTCAAACTTTGGACAGGTATCTGTTTATGAACAGTTCAATCTGGAGTCGATAAAGGCTCCACAAAGGAAAATTGTTCATCTGTAGGTTGAATAATTATGCAGTAGTGCTCATCCCATGGTCTTGTTGGTTAAAAAACACAAGAATCTTGCCTCAATTCCTATTAGAGTTAATCTGGCAAAGAACTGATAAAAAAAATCTTGAAAGTTCTCTTATAGATTTGTCCATCAAAGGAATATTGATGATAAAAGAATGTTCTTACTAATTTTTATGTTTTAGAAATTGATCTTGGAATGTGAAATCACTTGTTACTTTTAGATATGATCAGACTTTTACAGTTCCTTATCTTGGGGCTAAGATGAATGTATATTAAACCAATTAAAATAAATTCAGTTACATTTATTTGAAAAGCTAAAAAACCAAACTAGCTAAAAAATTATACAATTCTAAGAAAACTCATCATTCATTTGATTAAATTGACATGCAAAACTCTTAAATCTAAGTTTCCAAAAACCACAGGATTGACAAATAATTGAGATTTCATTGTTTGCAAGGTAACAAAGTAAAAAAAAAACTGATCTTAATCTAGAGTTAAGACTAAGGATTCTTGTGATAAATACCATGTGTACATATTGTTATCTGAAATACTGATCTTAAAGTGTATATGTGCCACTTTAAAAATAAACATGAAAATATTAGGAATTTATTTATTTTGCATGTCATTCTACTTGAATAATGTAACAAAAAGAGGAAAAGTATCCAGTTATTTATGATATTTATGGTGTCAATGAACAGATTGCCAAGATATTGTAGACTGTGTAGAAGTTATGCTCTGTTATGCATTGGCATCAGAAGCAAATTCAAAGTGTTTTGGGTGGGAGGGGGGATTGGAAGAAAAAAATCAAAGCAAAAAAATTTGGACAAGCAAAATAAAAATTATCTAATGTCCAAACATGAAAGTCCTATTTCCTGGGGGAGTGGGATTAGGATTGAACTTCTTAAAGAACACCCTACTCTACTGCAACATGTCTGTTGAAAGTGGGGGGGGGGGGGGCTAAACCT
>PRKT01000540.1:238087-251582 GCA_003671525.1 Saccostrea glomerata | reverse complement strand
AACAAGGTGGGGGGGGGATGGGCTGAGACCCCATAGCCCCCCGGTTCCGACACCTATGTCATGAATATAGCTGTTTATCACGTTCCTCTTTTGTTCATCTATCACTCCTGCCGTCTGTCAATTCAACTTTTTTGGCATTGATATTCCTTAGACCCTGACAATACTTTCCGTATGTAAATGTTAAGTTAATTAAGTAAGAAAAAAAATTATAGAAGTATTCCTGTAATTAATGATTTCCAATATCGTTTTGTAAAAGCAACACGTCTGCCATACTGCGTTTCCCTTGCATAATAAGAAATTCACAATTATTTTTTGTTGCTTCCGAGTGCTGTATAGCATGAGTCCGTCTACGCCGGTGAGAATTGATTAAACTGGACAGTGACTAAAAGTACTTTATATAGAATAGAGGCCGTCAGATAAGAGAGTCCAATCGAATATGGCAGACAAATTCCTTTTACGAATCGTGTTCAGCTTTAACGCATATACATGTATATAGAAATTGGAAACGGTAATGAAGGTTGTACTATCTTCGAAATTTCTGATTTGGGAATAATCTAGCGGGTTTTTCAGATGATATACTTAAGATGTAGGGAAAAAAACTGCATTTATCTATAATTGATATTTTTTTTAAAGGAAGCAGGAAAACAATAGATTTCCACCATTCTACAATTTTTGGATAACTTCACGCAGTCAAGTTAGGAGACATCACTGAATTGCATTTAAAAGGTTCCTTTTTGTTTCCTAAAGTTTTTTTTAATTAGAATGTAGCCTGAAAACTTTATTCAGCCTTTTCTCCACAGTGTGCTATTTACAGAAATAGAAATAAAACTTTTATGAATATTTGTCAGAAATTGATATGTATTGTTCTGTACACATGAAACGTAAAAAAGATATGAAGCCGACAAAAAAAATAAAAATAAAATAAAATAAAAAATCCCCGATTCAAGTCTAAGCGCATCGATGAAATTCTATTACCCGAAAAGGATACCAAGATGTGAATTCAGACCCTCTGTCAGAGGGCCTAGACATCTTGTGAAACAACCCGATAAACTTGAAAAGCAGACACACGTGACGGGAGAGAGAGAGAGAATAAGACGTAAAATATGGCATTTAATCGCGGCATGATGGATGATTCGTTCTCCCTTACTTGTAGATTTAAAGAAAGATATAATAAAGAAAGATTAAATAAAAATAATTATAAAAGGAAAGAAAGAAGGAAAGAAAAAAACGAAAAACAACCCTGTATTTCCAACGCATCTAATGATATATGTACTTAATTTTTTTTTTAAATAAAAAATAAATACATGTACACTGTTACAAGTGAAGTTTCTTCTTTAATTTTCCCAATAATTTTGATAATAAAGAACATAAAATAATTGGAAAGGGTACAGAAGATGTTCAGGATAACAGCATGCATATTAGAGACGAATATAATTGGTTCTTCCGCAGATGCGTCAGACTTTACGCCAAAATAATTTCAGTGACAGGAAGAGACCATACTCATATTCTTCCACAACAAGGACATACATGTATAATACAAAAGCTTCCTCTTCCTCTTTCGATCAGAATTTCTGATGTAGAAGGTTAGCATCACTTATGTTATACGATTATTATTTGTTTTTTTCTGAACCATATCATTTACAATACAGCGAAATAAATCATCTTCTGGATTACTATTGAATAGCAATGTGGGAAGATGACGACCATTTATGCCGACTTTTGGCGGACAGTTTATTAAACCCAGTTGGTTTTTTGCCAGTTCAAAGGTTGAATAGGCGTGTGGATGATATTTTGTCGGACATTCATTATCATGGACGAAACGTGGAGGTTGTTAAGGCCGGAAGCTGGGCCGAGGGGTTCCGCATGCGTGGAATAGATGTTGATAGGATGTACATAGATAAAACTGCGATGGTATCAGAAACTCCAGAAAAAATACCCAATAAGTTCTGTGCCATCAAAATCGACAAGTACGCAGATATTCAAAGGGGATATGCAAAATTAATATTGCTCACGCCACACAAAGCAGAACAACACTTGCAACTGGCAGTGGTACGTGAATGTGGAACGTTGTATATATCAAGTAGTGTGTATATAGAATCTCATGTAGGAGAAAACCAGGAAAGGCATGGACCCTGTGTGCGCAGAGTTGCGCAGCATGGAACGGAGCAAGACGACGCACACTGTTTAAGCTGCCCGCACTGGCCCTCTGATGGAATGGAATGGTACCACAGAAGAAGGCAACATGGATGGCCAGAGCGTCACTTAGTGAGGGACATATACAATAAAGGATGCCATGTGGTGCCCATTGGTCGTAAATTCATTGACGGAAAAGGACTTTGGTGTGTTGACCCCATGTCCTGGCGATTTTCATTTTCAGTCGCAGAAAAGCGATTAGTTTATACATTTAATGATACACAGTTTTTGGTTTATGGCATTTTCAAACTTTTAGTCAAAGAGGCATTCCGGGAGACCCGAAACGTTTTGTGTTCGTATTTCATGAAAACGCTTTTATTTTGGTGTATTGAAGAAACACCAAAAGAATGGTGGAAACAAGAACGCTTAGTTTCTTGTATTGAAATGTGCTTCAAACGACTTATTTCCTGGGTTTCCAATGGATATTGTCCTAACTATTTTGTAAGAGAAAACAATATGTTTCTTGGCAAGCTAGATGAAGTGGAGCGTGAATCCCTTTTTATTCATTTGTCAGAGCTGTATGGAGAGGGTTGGAGGTGCCTCTTGACCTGTCCATCCCTAAACAACTTGAAAGCCTCTCTCCAAAGAGTAAGACTACAGATTCTAGAGGCCCCGCGCGAATCTTATATCACTGACCCTGACGAGGATTTCAGGCTTTTGAATACTCAAACACGGAATGATTCTAGTACATCAAAGGAAGATATCGAAGATGGCGCATTCTTCTCTCATTTGGAATCCATTGTTCAGGGTCACCCAAACTTCAGAGGTCTTGATAAAGAGTTTTTCAATGCAGTGGGCCTTTTACTAGCAGAGGGATCGCAACTGGATACCTTAATGCATGATACCGTTACCCTCTACATGTATAAAATTCTACAACACATTGCTATGATCTTTCTTTATAAAGGTCTGAATGACACTCGTAGATGTGCACGTTTCCGGTACAGACAAATCAGACGGGCACTTAACTTGATGAAACTTACAAATTCAGCTGACATAAGTAGAGGAAGGCTAACTTTAGCAACAGCTTTGTACTGTATGGGAAACTATCGCGACGCTTTGAGAATAATTCGACAGTATGAAGTTTTCATAGATTGTAATCAAGGTGTTCTTTATGTGAGCTCGAGGTATCCAGATGAAATAGGTGAAGAATACATTGCCAATTTTTGTAATGGTACTTTATCAAGAATTCAAAAAGCCTCAATGGCAGTTTCGTACGATTTTGAAGTGTTTCGGACGATGCCAATTCATCCGAAGGAAATTGCGTTTGAAATTCTTCTAATGAAAGATACATCTGCATTTATTTCTTTTCCTCCTCAACCCTATTCCATTTTTTTGAAGGCTTTGTGTTATTCTAAGATAAATGACATGTATAGTGTGAAAACGCACAAAGAAGCACTACAAAGTATTCTTACGTTGACCCACGAAGCTGCGTTGTATCTGCTTTACACAATGATAGCTATATTAGAAACCAAACTGGACCGATTTGACAAAGCTTATCAGAATCACTATTTGGCTTACTGGCATAAGAAGCATTTAACGTGGAGAGAAGAGCACTGCAGTGAATGGGATTCCGTACAGTCCAATTTGTTGAGCGTGGCATTAATGCTGAGACTCTTGATTTAAGGCTTAAGTTATATAAAACTGAATTCTTATAAACAGTAGTAACTCAAACGGCCTACCTGGTTTTCTTCAGGCCATTTTTAAAAATAGCAATTTCTCTCCTAGCAGAGTTATAAATAATTGACAAGATCCCTTCTCTAAAATACAGAAATTTATCGAAGGGAAAAAAGCATTTGAAAAAAAAAACTGGCGGGAGAAAATGAATGTTTATTCAATGATACCTCTCTTTAATTCATTTGAATTTTCCAAGCTGTTAAATCCAAAAAGAGAGGTGCATATTGATTGTATATGATTATACTTATTACAGCTATTTTAGTACATTTGAAGAATATTATAATACTTACCATATACTAGTAGTGAAAATTAAATAGATAAGCTCAATATAAAAAAATTTATACAATATATTTTTCTCAATGTCCAAAAAACATTTTGCACTGGTTTTCAGAGAGTCCTTAAAAAGTATACTTAAAAACCATTTTCATGAATTTCACAATTTTGGACCTCCACAACCTTTGTTTATTGAGAAGGTCGACAACTTTAAACAGAAGGGTAGACACATTTGTGAAATAAATATCAAAATAGGTCTTGTATGTGTTTTGCACAGTATAATTTATCAATTTGAAGAGAATTTTAAAACTTGTCAACAAATATTCCCCAGATTCCTCCACAAATATAAAATTTGATTTTCTTAGCCATCTATCTTTAAATATGTGGGAACAATAGGTCACTAAATAAAGTTATCGAAAGTGTATAATTTCATGAACATTTGGTTTAAATGTTTTATATTTAACTACAAGTAATGGAAAGCACAACCAATTACTAAAAAAGATAGTAAATTGTAATTGTTTGTTTTGGAAGTTTTTGAAAATTGATGATCTTGATCAGGACTTCATTTTTGTTTAATTGATAAACACATAGCACGTGATATGTTTCAAAAGATTTAAATATACATTGACGGATTTTAAAGAATTTAAGATATAAATCAAGAACCAGAAAAAAGAATTAAAAATGAAATTCATTATGTTTGATTTATTACAGCTGCAGGTTACAAGAAAAATTTGTTAATAAATCAGTATTTTACAGTAAAGAATAACCGGTGGAAAAACCATAGATTGATAACGCATGGGTCTCTTTTAATTTTTAAAACAATTTGTTGTAATGGTTACTTTTTAATTTTTTGCAATTTGCAGTCTTTGTAGTAAAGAAAAGTTGTTTGGAATAGATGGCACATTGCTCGTTGGAAATCACCATTTTGTAAGGTATATGGTCGATACAATGACGTTGTCAGCAAAGAAATTACATATTATGATTGTATTATCAAGTCAGATACTGTCTTTTGTCATACTCACTATTAAGTCACTGATTTGTCGACGTAGTTATTTGCTATTTTGCGCTCATGACAAGGAGCACATGGCGGGTGTGGCGGTCGGCAGGGGATGCTCACTCCTCCATGGGATCTGATCCCACCTCTGGTAATTGGAGGTCCTTGTTTGCCGTACTCCAATTTCTTTTACAAAAAGACTTGAAAAAACAACTTGAATACTGTTCGTTATCTCCATATTTTCATTTCAAAACTGAATGTAATCAATAAAAGTATAATTTGTTTTAATTTGGCTCAATAATGTTAAGATTTAAAAGAATGATATTGTCAAATTTTCATTATTATTCAATAATTAACAATTGAAAAAGGGCGTGTCAATTGCGGTATCTAAAGTAATTGGCTTCCTCTTTCTAAAGGATAATTTATGACAAGTTTAAATGATATTTTCCAAAGAAAGCGAGAAAATTAATAAAATCCAAAACTCATAATAAAAAGAATATCATTGTTCAAAGATTCAAATTGAAACAATTATATTCTTTTTTAAATGGAATATTGCCAAACAGTGGATTGTATATTATTCATTCTGTAAAACATAGAAACAAAAGACAATAGTCTGTCAATGTTCGCCAGATACTTAACGCTACATAAATATTGTCCATATCAAATAAAAGGCAACTTTACTTAATTTTTAAAAAATGCATTATCGTTTGGAATTATTGTCATTCATAGTAAATACAAAGTCGTATGTTATTTTTTCTTACCTTATAGAAATTTTCATAGTACTAGAAAAGTAGATATATAATCTTTGAAGGATAAATCACATAAACGCGTTTTTCTTCAAAAATTTAAATAGCTTTGCTGTATAGGAGTAAAGTGCCCTTTTCACTAAAGAAGTGTTATCAAGTTAATTTTTGTTCAAGTAAGCATAATTTAGTGAAAAAATGTTAAATTATATTTTAAAGAAATATGGAGAATCTTTCAAAATGGAAAAAACAAATAGTATTTAAGCTTAAAGTCTATTCAAACAATACAAATCAAGAGCAGAGCAAACGGCTAAAGTAATTGGCTTCCTCTTTCTAAAGGATAATTTATGACAAGTTTAAATGATATTTTCCAAAGAAAGCGAGAAAATTAATAAAATCCAAAACTCATAATAAAAAGAATATCATTGTTCAAAGATTCAAATTGAAACAATTATATTCTTTTTTAAATGGAATATTGCCAAACAGTGGATTGTATATTATTCAATCTGTAAAACATAGAAACAAAAGCCAATAGTCTGTCAATGTTCGCCAGATACTTAACGCTACACAAATATTGTCCATATCAAATAAAAGGCAACTTTACTTAATTTAAAAAATGCATTATCGTTTGGAATTATTGTCATTCATAGTAAATACAAAGTCGTATGTTATTTTTTCTTACCTTATAGAAATTTTCATAGTACTAGAAAAGTAGATATATAATCTTTGAAGGATAAATCACATAAACGCGTTTTTCTTCAAAAATTTAAATAGCTTTGCTGTATAGGAGAAAAGTGCCCTTTTCACTAAAGAAGTGATATCAAGTTAATTTTTGTTCAAGTAAGCATAATTTAGTGACAAAATGTTAAATTATATTTTAAAGAAATATGGAGAATCTTTCAAAATGGAAGAAACAAACAGTATTTAAGCTTAAAGTCTATTCAAACAATACAAATCAAGAGCAGAGCAAACGCAGACCTCCAGGAAAATCAGAGGTGGGATCAGATGCCATGGAGGAGTGAGCATCCCTTGCAAACAGGTCACATCTGCGTTGTGCTCCTTGTCATGATCAGGAAATAACGGAAAAATCCGTCGTCAAATCAGTGTATAAATAATGGACTAACAATTGGTATGAAAAACGTCAGTCAGCATTTGACTCAATGATAAATTGTATTTGCTGACAAGGTCACTGTATCGACCATAGAACATACGAAATGATGACTTTAAACGAGACTGCTCTTGGAAGTAAATATATTGTGTATATCGTACTTTATATTTTTGGGAATCTAAAAAACAAAATAGGAATGAAAAGCCCAAGCTATTTACAAGATTAACCTCTATAAAGTTTGGGTAAAGGCAACTTTTGAAGATTCTTAGCTGCATTTCTTATTCCATTCGATAATACAGATGTAACTTTTAAACTAAAAAAGAATCAGTTAACTCTCTATGTTCTGATAATATTAAATCAACGCAGACCTCCAGGAAAATCAGAGGTGGGATCAGATGCCATGGAGGAGTGAGCATCCCTTGCCAACAGGTCACATCTGCGTTGTGCTCCTTATTGTATAATCATGCAATAACGGACATTCGGATTGTCAATAATGACTAAATATTTGGCATGAATAATGTCAATCAGCATTTTACTTTTTGATAGATTGTCATTGGTGACAAGGTCATTATGTCGATCACAGAACTTATAAAATTATGGGTTTAAACAATGTGTATTGATATCGTAAGTTTATCAACTTATTTGCCATCTTATTTCGTTTTAGAAATTGTTAGAACGTATAGCATGGTCTTGCGCAACGAATAAACGGAACAAATTGAATTCCATGTACAGGTTATTAGAGTATACATTTAATAATAATAATAATAATGATAGTTTTTATATAGCGCTTCTCTAGCATAAATGCTACTCAAAGCGCTTTACAATACATTATTACCCCAGCAGACCTTAACAATCCAGAATCTTTCTCAGTGCAAGCTGCCGTTATCAGCGCTAGAACACTAACATTCTGACAATATCTTTCACTGTCTATAGCCAGATACCCCTTTTACACTTGGGTGGAGTGAGGAAATTAATGTAAAGTGCCTTTCCCAAGGACACAACGTCGGCTTGTCGTGGCCAGGATTCGAACTCACAACCTTTCGGTTTGGAGTCCGGCACCTTAACCACTGGACTACCGACGCAATACATTAATGTATTGCTACAAAAGTAAGGGAAGTTGACAATTGAAAAATTTGTCATCACGTTTATTATTATGATTTGTTTTTAGGTTATTATTTTGTCTCTTTTTTTTCAAAGAAAAATATCCGAATGTGAACCAATTCACAATTAGACTATGTGATATCTTATATTTTTAGCTCACGAGGATATACTGCATTTTCTACTACGATTATTACTGAGATCAAAGAAATGCCGCGGACATTCTTCTCCAATAAATCACGACCGTCAACAAAAAATTATCAGATCAAAAACACGTATATATCAAACTAATACAATTCAAATGCATGTTTGGCTGTAGACTGAAATACTTGTTTAGACCACATCGATGTGTCGTCTTTTGCAGTATAAGCACTGTAAATTGCATAACGTTCCTAATGAATGTCGGATTTATAGCTAAGCGGGCTATTCCACGGATCTCATTACACATTTAAACAACGTGATTTTAGTAAAACAGGAACATGGTTTTGTTATTGTATATTCATTAAAATTAATCAATACATAAAACGAACAAATTTGTAATTTAAAAAGGTTATTTTTAATGCAACGAAAGCTCAAATTTGATTTCCGTACAAAAAAAAATTCCATCTGGTTTTGAATGGAACAGCATAATCGAGACATGCATGGTGACCTAATTTGTTTCTCTATAGAGGAAACGATCAGCCGTATTTTAGCATGTTAAGCGATCTTGAAAGAATAGAAATTAATAAAGTCCTTCTTGTCGTGAATGATGCAGGATAACCTCCTCGCTCTCGAAATGTTGTTTGAAATATAAACGCCGCGGTAAACGCCTCGGCTTTTATCTTACAACATTCCTCAACCTCAAAGGTTATCCTGCAACATTCAAAAAAACGCGGACTTTATTTCTTAAATTTTTGATAAAGTCTATGCAAACTATCTTTAAACTTTTAGCAAAATGTTATAATTAAATTTTTATTAATAGAAAAAAGTACATTATTCTCAGTGTGCTAATTTTGCCCTATTCTATTAGCAAACCTAATTTTCCACTCAGATGAAGCAGAATAAGTTCAAAACCTTGTACATGAGAACACATGAATTGCTTTGACCTCGGCATTAGTGAGATATATTGACAACAAATGTATGTAGCTGCTTCCAATACACTGCTCTTGATTTGTTTCGGTGGACTTTTGAACTAAATCACTGTTCGTTTTCCATCTGTTTCATACCGGTATTGATTCAAAATAGTTATACATGAATGGTGCACAGACTTATATGAAATTTTTTTTTGGAGTCTATTGCTGTTTAAGATGCAGATTATAAATTGTCTTCATGTCTTACATTATTTCACTGACTTAAATCATAAAAATCATAAAAACCAATGTTTATATTTACATCATGCATTGTAATATTTTAGAAAATAAAAAAAAATTAAAAAGTTAGAATATGTTTTGTCGAAAATAAGACATGTTGAGGCATGATTTATGAAAATAATATTTTTTTCGTTATAAACTCAGTAAAGGGTATTTACCACAAACAAAAAATGGATGCGCGGGTTGATATATATTTTTTGAATGATTTTGATTTGAAATGACATAAATAATAAATCCCTGAAATATTAAGAAATCGTAGGTTTTCTTTGGTGCTTAGATATGAGATTTTGTTTTAACCTTATGACAAAATCTTATATAATTCTCTAACTCTACTTGGTAAACATTATTCCGGATGTCAATTTAAATGTAAATCTATGAAAAATAATGCTGATTTCTGAAAAATGTTTGTTTGTGTTATTTATCCTTAAACAATGAAATAAGAATGATTATTGTTTTTTAACTGAAAAAGTAAAACGTTAAACTTGTGCATAAATTAAACATTTGGACATTCAAATTGATTAGAATGAAAAACTGTTGTTTTTTTTTATTTTGATTCTGTGATATGTACATATAAAAATGTACTGGAACATATAATACGCATACTATGAATATCTTATTTTAGTTACATGTGGAATAAGAATAACACCTTTGGACATTCCAGTCTATCTATAAAGAATGAAAAATCTTAATGTTTCTGTGTGTGTTTTACGCTTGTATTTATGTCAACCCATTGAAAATTCCTATACATATTGAATATAAATTCTATTTTTTAATCATGTAACTGAAATTCCGCTCAATGTGTACATAGATTTACGAATGAAATTGGAAAAACCAGAAAACTAATTGTCAATAACGTGATAATTATTCATGTGATCTGTCAAACCTAAATGGAAATATGTACGATGCATCAAACTAATTTTTGTACATGTATGTGATTTAATTTTTTTTTACTAATTGAATAAGATATAAATACCCTCAGACTTCTCAGTTTGTTTGTAACCTTGTGAGATCGTCCACAAAAAGGTAAAACTTTACTTTTTAGTACCTTAACAAAAACCTTTCTCTAAACCATGTATTTAAATTTACAGTTTTTATTTTTCGAATCGTTATGTATTATTTCCAAATATTACATTATTTACTGGTATATTGATTTTTATTATGGCACCTGATCCAATCTCTGATGTTTTGGAGGTCCGTGTTTACTCTGCTACTGTTTTGTTATGTTTTTTGGGCTTTTGATCTCGAATACTGTTCGTTATCTCAATATTTCAATTATATAAAGTAATTACATGTACCTCCATCACATTCATCTAAACTCTTAGAAGAACTTGCGTGTGGATGTCTTTGTGTTTGTCATTATTTGTTGTGAACTGATTTTGAAAATAAAACCTTACAGGGATTTAATTGAACTTTGAATAATGATACAAAAAATGGATATTTTATCTTTTCTTCATATTAACTTAGAAAATTATGAAATGACTATAATTTTGGTTTTACTGACTAATTTTTCATGTTCATGTGAATTCCCTTATAAATATATAAAGTAAAATTACAATTCCTCAAACTTAATATGTAAAAACACGTATTGTGTACAATCTTATATCGGTATCGACTTGTAAGTCCTGCATGCAAGAGCCATCTTTTTATAAATCTTTTTAGATCCTGGTCAATTTTAGGACTGCAAGCTATTCCCTTTAATTCAGAAGTCAAATCTTCCAGGGCTTTTTTTTTATGCGATGCTTCAAAACGCATTAGTTTTTATGATAATTTTTCTTAAAAATCGAATTCAATAATTTGTCAAATTCCAACCTACAGGAACTGGAGAACATTATTATAAATAAAGTAGACATTAATTTTGCTTTATGCAGTGCAAACTGTGCAAGTCTTGATCGGATGATTTTTGACAATTTTCTTCTAAATAAGATAGTCGAAATTACATTTTTTTTTGTATTTTCTAGCTTTAGTGCCTTGATTTGAGCAGATATGATTTTTCATTTGAGTATCCTGTTATTAACGTTTTCAAGTGTCGGTGCACGATGGCCGCTATGTCCTCCAGTATGTATATCTGATAACTGAGTAAAATCTCAAACTTTGATTTTACTATTAATTTTGAACACAATAACTCAATCACAAACGAGAAAAAAATCGAATGACATAATGTAGAATAAACTGATTATACATTTCATTCATTTTGAAATAAAAAAAAATCTTTTTATTTTATTTTCGATATACATTAATATATTTTTGATATAGAATTAATCAAATATTTGTATTTTCGAACCTAGCTATCGATGCAGGATTGTCCTGGGCATCAATATTGTGTGAATGGAATATGCAGGTCTTGGTGTAAGTATTAAACTATTCAGAATTCAACATTAAAATTCAAAATCAACTAATTCAAGCAAAACTTGTACATTTTATAGTTTCTTATTTATCGTGTTTTATATCAACTTAAATTAAAGTACATTCATTTACTTAATTGATTTTCTTACATTACGTTAGATCAGCTAAAATAATTCCATTCTCTCTAACGATATTTAATCCTACTTAGAAAAAAGTTGTACACTTTATGCATGTATCCATGTGTATGTGCCGTCACAAAATCCCTATTAATTATATATAAATAACATTTCATATCGATGTTTCCATTAGAACCCCCGTGCCCTTGACGTTAGTTCAAGAATAATGTTTTTCAAACTTAAAACTCCATGCATACATGTACGTATAGATGCATGTCATAATTATTATACATTCAAATTTTTGCATTTTCTGTGAAAATATCAAACCAATATTTTGGAAATATATCTAATGGATATGTTTTATATTAAAATCTATATTAATATGACAAGAAAAATTAAATTATAGGAAGCATACATAAAAACTAGTAACTAATATTTCCAAATTTTTCTTAATATCAAGGGAAAACGTAATGACTTTGATCTGACCTTGCCTTTAAGGATACATATTTTTTTTCTTTAGGGGTAACTTAGTACTTGTATCATGTCACAAGTTTAGAAAAGTGGATAATTCTTAGAATTTTTCCTCCTAAGAACTGGAAAATGAAATAGACTTGGAAAATATTAGTAATATTTCAATATAATTAAAATAAGGACAAACATACTCAGTACAGGTTTACAGATAAAAACAAATTTCAGAATATGTTAACTTGGTGCTAAAAGTGTAATATAAAATTAAGAAAAATATACCAAGCCAGGTGAATTTCATTATGAAAAGCGAAATAGTAAAAATCAGCCTATGTGATATTGCTGTTTTTTTTTTGTCATTTTGTATTTCCTCATAGAATTCACCTGGTTTTGTTTTAAGTTTTAAATAAGATTGTTTCTATGATTTAGAAGCATCAGATCGATGTGCATTTTAGAATCTTTAGATAAGAACACGCCTCTATGTTGTTATATACTTGATAATGTGTTCATGTTTTAGCTGAATAGGTTGATAACAACTTTTTCTCCGTACGAATTTTATAATGAATTATATAGATTGAGTCATGTTTGGCTGATAATTTTCCAACCAAATGTTTTGCCATCACTCTTACTGATTTTGACTACTGAGTGTTCTGATCAATACGTCGGGCGCATGTTTGGTGTGACAGGTCGACTGGGGAAGTTTACTACTCCTTGGCACCTGATCACACGTTTCAGAGATCCGCATCCATGCCTTAATCACACGTTTGTCTTGTTTATAGGTTTTTTATAGTTCGGTCGCTGTTTGTTATCTACAGTTCTTTCATTCATATACCCTCTAAGCAAACATATACGATTGTTTTACATCAAAATATCTACATTAATTTTATTGAATCTAGTTCTTAAAAAAATATTTTAAAATCGATATTTTGATACGATATTATAAAATTTACGAATTATGAGGCAAAGTTGAATGGAATTTTATTTATATTTTAATCGAAGATAATTTTAAACGTTAGGTAGGAATGCTAGAAAAAACATAAGGAAATGTTAAACTATTTCACCGCAAAAGTTTACCCTGCGACTCTTTTTGAGTTGAATATATAAAGAAGCAAAAAAAAAAAAAAAAAAGAAAAAAAAAA
>PRKT01000540.1:197359-222085 GCA_003671525.1 Saccostrea glomerata | reverse complement strand
TATTTCAATTATTATTTGTATCATCTATAATGTTTTATGTAAGAAAACCTCGCGCCAAAATTTATTCTATGGAAACCCGTTATCACCATTAATGTTAACAATTCAGCTATGTGCATGTAAAGAACACTGTTAATTCAGAGACTTAATTTGTTTATTTTGTTTGTTACAGCTTTTTACCATTTCATTACATCAACAATAAAGATTTAAACCTTTATGTTGTGTGGTTAACTGGCTGCATCCTAAGGCAGCACAAATGATGTTCTAAATAATTGAATGATATTGTTATTTAATTAACACATGTATATTGTATAGCCTGTACAAATCTTATGTATGAATATTGTATACCTATGAGATGTAATGTCTCCGGTTGAAATAAAATACAAATACAAAATCATTTTACATTGAACTCATTAATTAACCTTTGACTGGATGGATGTCCACTAATTAATGTCAAGGGATGAATGGATCTTAACTATCTCCTTTGTAGTGCAATCAAAATGCATAATTGTGTCATTCTGAAATTAAATCAGAAAGCAAAGCTTTTGTATAATAAATTTGTTACAAAGATTTATACAAAAAAAAAATGGGCATGCCGATTCCAATACCCCCCTCCCCCAACACACACACACACAGCATAATTAGTTTTAATTATAAGATTATACAATATCAAGTAAGTTTATTATACAATATCTTATTAGTTTAAGTTGCTTTTTCTCAGTCATTGAATAAGTTAGGCTTGTCACTAAAACTATTTAAGCTGAAGGCTGATTCCTTCACCCAGGTCCCAAGAGATATAAACAGAGATATTCTACCAGTTAGTTCCTTACACCAAACTAATTAATTTCTCTCTAATTTGACATGATTTGACATGCAATTTTCTGTTACGAAATTCTCCTTCACCAGTGCTTGATAATTATACTCTTGGGACAGGTAGATTATCTCTTAGAAATAACATTTGTTATGGATTGCTGTAAGTATATAATGAAAAAAAAAATATTTTCTTAATTTAACCTTTTCTAAATAGGGATATAGCAGCACTCTTACAATTTTGGGGATTTGTGTAATTCAATAGTAAAAGAATTTTTTTTTTTTAAATTTAACTTAAATTAAAGTTCACAGTGGCCTTGAAATAGGTTGTGATATACCTTCTACCCAAGATGCATAAATTGGCCAAGTTTGATGCTTGTAAGTCTAACAGTTTTCTAGTTATGAGCCAAACAAAACCACAAAACGAAAAAGAAAAAAAACGCCTGTAAAATGCATAAAAATCATCCAATCGTGCTGAAAATACCAGGTGCACACTTTCATATGGTTAATAATAAGCGTACAAATTTTCAGACAAATCCATCCAATAGTTTCTGAGACAAAGTCTTGTCTACAGACGGACGGACAGACGGACAGACAGACAGACGGACATGCTGATTCCAATATACCCCCTAAACTTCGTTTGCGGGGGTATAAAAATCATACCTCTGAGTAAATGTAAAAGGGCATCTGCATTTTCACACTGTTGCTGTCTCACATAAGAAAAATGAACAACAAACACATCTAGAATTCCCGAGTGATCTGTTCTGACTTTAGTATGAATAATAACTCTTTTATTTGTGTCTGGTCCCTGCTGATATGGAACAACCTTTCTATTTGCAGACACAATAGGATATCTGCTCAAAATTCCAATACCTAAAACATCACAAACAAGGGATGACTTTGTGTTTATTCTTGACAAAAAATTACAGCATTAGCAATATTATCATGATTATGTTCACTGTATCAAAATATTAAAAAATACAGCAATAATGTTCACTGTATCAAAATATTATAATAAAATAGAACATCATAAATATTTTAAATTCATTAAGGAATTTTTACCATGGATGTAACATTTACTTCATTACTACAGTGTTTATGCCCACAATATAAGGATAATTATGTTGATGTAAAAATCATTCAACATGAAGAGTTTTCTTATCTCTTTAGTTAATGAGGCTTACTGTTTGTCAGACTGAAAAATTAATCATGCACTCATATTATGTCATTCTACATCAAGAATTAACCTTTCACAGAATGTTGGATACCTTCTCCCTTCCATCCTCTATGAATCGAGTTATCCTTCCTTGATACATCATTTGCTTTACTGATAAATGACCACTGGTATTCAGGAAGCAGTTTCTGAAGATCAGACACCTGGTTCCTTCCTGTTTCAGCATCAAATCTCACCTCTTGAAAACCAATGACATCAGACTGTTCTTCCCTTATCTAAAAAGACATGCATGTTTACAGAACAACGGTTGCCTTTTCTGCAGCCAGACAGAATTCCTTATTTAGGTCTAGCACAGTCTCTTGATTTAGCTATATAGCTTGAAATAGATATATTGCTTTGCTAAGCTTATTAATGCAAATATAAATCAAAGATAGTTCTAATATTGCACCTTTTGAAACATAAATATTTCCATTGTTTCAGTAACTGTGCACTATGCATGCTATGCGTGTGATAAAATCCAAAGGGCATTTTAATAAAACATTTGAATGATCACATTATTCATGTTATTGTAATGAATATAATGATTATAACCAGCTTCATCATGTACATGTCATATCATTCTGCCAATGAACGCTCTAAAAAGCTATTTTGGATTCATATCAGGGATCTCATTAGATGCAGAACTGTAGCACTCCGAAAAATAATATACTGAAGGGCTGATCTGCCAATATATATATTTTTGGAGAGCTATTTTTCTGCAGCTAGGATCTTATGGATCCCTGCAGATATACAGACTATAAAATAAATATCAGATCTTGATAAAACACACCATTCTTGCAATTCGATATTTTCTAAGATTCCAGTTAAACATTATTTTCCATAAATTGTATGTTGTAACCTTCATCAGGCCGAATACTGGCGATGTCAAATAAAAACGACAACAATAATGTGATGATAAGCATTTTTCTTCCATTATCCGGGCACCGTCCAAGTTTGTGTTCCGAATTATTTTCAGTACAAGAACTTTGATTAAATAAGATTTTACTACTTGACGATTTAAACCAATCTACATGTAATTCTCAACCACATTCTTAGAAGTGTCCATTTTCGCCTTCGTGAACAGAAGAGCTAATGAGCAACTACCAATTTGTAAACATTGCATACAGTAGCAAAAAGATATGGATTTTAAAGCATTGCTACAAGCAGAAATTAACAGAAAAAGACAAAAAGTAGAATCGAAAGACATACTTGTAAGCTTTTTACATTTTTCTTTCGATTGCATTAAACTACACTTTGAAGATCTGAAATATTTTTTGTTTCATGTAAAACTTTTTTATGATTTCAGACACCAAATAAAAAGTATTTCAAACGAGGAGATTTAGCAGTAAAGGAAGAGGAAGAATATTGGAAAAGACAAAAAAAGAAGCAATGACAAAAAACAGGAATCTCCAGAAAAGGTTGTCATTTTGCCTTTATCAGGTCTGGGCGGCCTCCGTTTTTGGAGGATTGCTAAATTCAATATGGCAGCCATTTTTTTTTACCATATATGGAAACCGCAATGCAATGTCGGACAGTTTATCTTCTGTTTTCAGAGGATAACACAGGTAATTTTCAAACGCCTCGTGCCTACCTTTAATCAAAAAGTGCAAGCACGAGAGTCAATTAAATAAAAGTTCAAACATTAAACTATCGATTGTATGTGGCGATTTGAGATTCTATGTCTAGAATTTTTACAAAACGCTTTCAAAGTTGGCACTTCTTACGATTCATTTCTACTTAATATTTCTTGTTATTTTGTTTAATTTTTATGTTTTTTCCCTATACCCTTTTCCCTCTAAGACAAATAAACAGGCACTTAAATGCTCAAACAATACATACATGATATAATTTTCATTTAATTCAAAAATAGAGAAAAAGGAAACACAAAAGAAAACGTACTGTAAAGAAAAAAAATTATCTGTCTGATAATTTTAGCAAATAAAACAATTTTAAGATAAATTAAGTATTATTTAGAGAAATCAAGAAAAAGCACCGCCGCCCACTTTATCGCTGTGCATCCAAGTTTCTATATGAGGCCTCGGCGGGGAGTATGCATCCGCACTATATATGTTTCCACGGACAACGTAAGTTTCAGTCAGATTAGTTTTGACAACGGGATAGACGTGATTGAATTTTATTCGGTCTTAACTGATAAAGAGGACGGTTTAAACTTGCTGTAGATGGAGATTGATCCTAATTTATTTCAGGGGTCTTAAAATCTCAGTTCAATTAGATACAGATACAGACAGTTTTTCAATGGGCTTTGATGTCACAGATTTTTATTGTGTTATTGAAATGCGACATTAAAAACGAAGTAAGAGATGTACTGCAGTCGTCAGAGATAAGGATTTAAGATGAATTTAAAAAAAAAAAAATGGGGGGCCGAAGAAGGCACTTGAATGAGTTTGCACGAGAAGAGAGGAAAATGGAGGGGTTGCGGATTTCACCTAATGTATGCTGCATCCGGGAACCCATTGACTTTACTTTTATTTGAAAGCGACACAATAAAAGCAGGGAAAGCAAACATGTTTGCATGAACTTATCCATTCGATTTAAAGAATTTTCGTAACTTTGAAATTTCGTTATCGTTTGAATCGGAAATATAATGTGTAGATTCTATTAGGAATAATTATATAAAAAAAAATGATTGAGAAATTTTGACATTATACATTGCTAGGAAAAATATTTCTCAAAAATTTGTAATAGGGAAAAAATCAGCATTTAATTAATATTTGTACGTGCTTTTGATAAATTGAATCAGATTCATTTTTTTTACCGTGATGAATTTTAGTTGGCTAATACAACAGTATACAAGGCTAATACAAAACGGAATGTAGCTCCGCCCTCTGTAGTCCCGTTCAGAACAGCAAACTTAATACCTAGATTTCACCATCATCGTATGAAATTTAACATTTTATTTGTTTTGGTTGAAAAATCAGCGTAGACTGCCCTTTGTTTTGAAAAGTCCGGCAGGTGGCGACACCTCTATCCTCTGTTTTTAGAGGATAAAAACTATCCTCCAAAAAAAGAGGCCGCCTAGACCTGTTTATCATGCTTACCATACATCTGATCACTTGCAATATTAACCAGCCAGCTAGATTAAAGTATCTGTAATGGTCTGTCAGGTTAATCTACCACTTTCAGTCAATTTATCTCGTGATTTCAGAAATCTTCCAAATCTCAGACTAAGTGTGCCTCACAAAATGATTTGAGAGAACGTGCTTGAATTCTTACTGTAAAATTTAACATTTTTATCATGTTTATTCACAGAAAATTTATTTCCGCATAAATAAATTTTTACCTTAACTTACATATGAAAATAACTAATATTTGTGTAAAATTTTGTCTCTTTATAAATCCCCAAATCGCATTTTGCTATTACGAAAATACGGAAATCGGAAACACGCTCGTTTGGAATTTACCAGTTAGTTTTTGTTATGATCTGTCTTAGTTTCAAGCTTTTAAACGCTAAAAAAGAGAAAGATTTCAAACACATCCATGATGTCAGGTTGCCAAAATGCTGTGGTTTTATAAAATGAAAAAGCCCATTTGTTAAACCATGTTTTTGTAATCAGAAAAGCAGTTGTTTTACCTTTATATATATTAAATATCGACGGAAAGTGAAATCTTACTGGCAAATGCAAAATCTCATGGACAATTCTAATCACAAATACTGAGAGACAATGAAATGGGTGAACAGGTCTGAGAAAAAAGTCACAAGTATTCTAGTACATGTATTTTACTAAGGTACATGTACTACTAACATGACTAAATGTTCTGATTACTTTCTAATCATGCTATTAAATTGAATATCAGGAGAAAGATTCACAAGAAGAGCTTGTAGGACAGTCTGAAGAAAAGGTCCCTCAACTGGCAAGAAAAGAGGTATTTATTGTCAAAATAAGTGATGCCAAAAAACTATATACGTTTGAATCATTGTACAGTGTTTATTGAGGTTCTATTTTCATTGGCAAACAAAAATACATTGGTTAGTTTGGACATGATTTTGTGAATAGAACATACCCCGGTATATTCCAAAGACTGAATATTTAGTACTTTGGAAAGAAAATAAATGTTCATTGGGATGAATCTGAGGGTAAGGCCATAGGGCAACCCACTGTGGCCACAAAATCCATGAATATTCATGTCCCACAAAAATGATTCCACAATATCCATCAGTTAAGAGTTATTTGTTGAACTGACAGACAATGCCTGAACTGTGATGGGAATTGTTGAATTTTAGTAGGACAGTATTACAGTACTCATTTTATTGATTTATTTAGCATGAAAAATTTGAATTCTTTATTAAAGTGCTTAATTTGTAATTGCCAATTAGAAAAAAAAACTTATTCTTTTCTATTCATGTGAACTTTAAGCATTTAAAAAAGGGGCTAATAAGATTTAAATAACTTGTAAATACATATACATGTAGAAATGGAATGGTCAAGTTGTATTTATTCTTAATATTTATTCTTAATTTAAATACATAATTTAAAGGAAAATTTGTTCAAACTTTTGAAATGCACTGAAAATTTCTTTGGAAGAAGCTGTCAAAAAAGTAAATGGCAAAGATATTAATCATGATTTTGAATGCTGACAGAGTGACAGTCCCTTTATAATGACAGGCAATAAGAAGACTTAGAGAGAGACACGAGCCTATTCGACACTCTGGGGAGAGTGATTATGAAGGTTATCTTCGACTAAAAAGACTGGAAACTGACGGCCCTGATGCCAGAGAGGTATGTTAATTGTTTAAAAGAAAACCATTGTTTTAGTTAAGATTTGTTCAAGCTTTTTTTTTAGATAATACTGCAATAGTTTCAATACACAATTTACAGATATAAATGATTTGTGCTTTCAAACAAAGATGTTTTCCCCCATGTTTTCTGTAATCAGCATCTATCACAAAGGTGAGTCTCAATAATTACATGTACCCAATATTGCTAGGATACAGGTAGATACAAAATACATAGATCTATGCTTGTATATTACCAATGTTTGGCATTTTCTGTTAACAGGAGGGTTTCAGGAATGAGTTCAAAGCAGCTATGGACAACGTGGACGAAGACTATTTCAAAGAAATGGTAGAAGCTGCCACGTCGGGCGAAGGTGGCAAAAAGTCAAATGATGTCTCAATCAAAGATGACGGATACCACGGTGGAGGACATTCAGGTACACTTTATTCAGTCCTCACTTAAACGGTAAAAGTGTATTCCACAAACCATAAATTTTAAACAAAACTAGAGCCGAGTAGGTCTTCCGTCCTGTTTGACCGGAAGTAACTTTTATTTAAAAAAAAAGAAAAATGACGTCTCTAATGATTTAAATCTTCCAAATCTATGTTGATAATTGCAAAAGTAAGCAATTTTTGCTACTTCCTTTCGACCGGAAGTGACATCGACGGACGGAAAATTAAGTTTTATACTTCCAGTGACAAATATTTCCCAAAAACGTGTCAAGAACGGCAAAAATATGCATTTTCTGACTACTTCCGGTTTGGCTGGAAGTGACGTCACAGGACGTATTTTGATGATCTCAATAGATTTTACTAAAGATTTTGATCAATTTTGCTTCGTTGATGTTGGACAAATTCTTAATACTTTGTGATATATATCTGGAAAAAACGTTTGGCCCCTTTAGACCCTTAATTGAGGGGTCAGCCCTTTTTCTGAGATATAATTTGAAAGATCTTGTAATTCTGCACAAACTAATGTTCTATATGTTTTAACAAAATATTTTTAGTTTAGATTGATTGATTGATTGTATATTGTTTAACGTCCCTCTTGAGAATTTTTCACTCATATGGAGACGTCACCGATGCCGGTGAAGGGCTTCAAATTTAGACCTATACTCGGCACTCAGGGCCATTGAGCAGTGAGGGTTCTTTATCGTGCCAACGCCTACCGTGACACCGGACCTACGTTTTTAAGGTCATATCCGAAAGACCCGTGACTTTCACTTCTAGTGCCGAGCGCTTGGCGAAGGAACAGTCACTACCTATGTTTACGTCTTAGGTATGACGCGGCGCCGCGATCGAGAATCGAACCCGGGCCTCCCGATCACGAAGCGAACGCTCTACCATTAGGCTACCGTGACCGGTTTTTAGTTTAGAAGATAAAAAGGAAAATATGTTTAAATTTTCGCTCTTTTAGGCGTTCTAATTTTTTACCCCTATGTAGCGCCATTTTGAATACAGAAATCGAAAAACAAAAACCGATGTGCACAACTTCAGTCCTTCTATTATCTAAAATTAATAGAATTTCTGTTCCAGCCTTTGTGGTCTCTGAGCCTTTATCTGGAAATGAAAGCCTATAAATTTTCGTTTAAAGGGAAATAACTCAAAACTGGAAGTGAATTTTTGAAATATTAGACAACTTTCTAATAGAGTTTAGTAACATCTATAAACTCTGAAAATTTGAGCGAAATCTATTGCGAAATGAGTGAGATATGAGGCTTCAAATTTGTCGTCTAGGAAGTAGAAGAAAAAAAGGAATTATAATCTTAACCAACAGAATCAGTAGAAGGTCTTCCGTTTCCAACTTAATTAATACAATTAAACTTTGTTTTTTGGAACTAAATGGGACAAAGGAATAAAAATTTAACAAAACCAATAACTCAAGGTATGGAGGTTAAAATACTTGAAAAAAAAAGTGGTTGGGGCTTCCAAATCACCTTGATATATCTATATGTTTTTAAGATAATGATCACTGAGATTCTCGATGATTGATTATATATATGAATTTTTTAATGGAAAAGCTTTGAAAAGAAAATAGTCAGGCTTGTTTAGACATACTGTTCTTGGACATAAGCCAAAATTTTTACAGAAAGTTAGTTTTATTGAAGTAATTAGTTAAAATGCATGTTTCTGTACTTTGTATATCTAAATATAAGCTGTAACATTTTTTTTATGAATAGAAAATGAATTAAGAAATAGGAAAAGGTGACTCAGAGAAAAACTCTGATACAATTCTGAGATTTCTGAAGGTAGGTAAAGAAAGAAAACAATGCAAAATTCAGAATAACATACTGTAAGTCGTTTTAATTCCATGGTTTTAAAATTTCATGATATCTTAAGAAGCACCCTTTATGATGGTTTTAATTTCACGCTGCAAGAAATTAATTTAAATTTCGTATTAGCATTTATGTGTTTTTAAACACTTATAATAGCATTCATGATGTGTTAAATTTTGCGGAAAAATGATAAATCGAGAACATAGGGAAATTAAAACCATCATGATTGTTTGCCAATCTACAGTAATATCCTTGACTATCTTAAACTACATGGGAGCTAATGATATAAATGTCAATTAATCAGCTAATCCTAACTTTGAGAATATATTGGAAACTTTAAAATGAGACTAAGCTCTTATTTTCTGTCACAGTACCTATTGAAAATGTGGAGACAGACATTAAATGAGAGGACAGAGGAAGAGAAAAGGACATTAAAGGGAAAGGAAGCAAGTGTCATTCACACACAGACTGTCAGCTATCTCAAGCCCTTGTTTAGGAATCTCAAACACAAGGTACAATATACAGTCAGCTATCTCAAGCTCTTGTTTAGGAATCTCAAACACAAGGTACAATATACAGTCCGGTATCTTAAGCCCCTATTAAGGAATCTCAAACACAAGGTACAATATACAGTCAGCTACCTAAAACTTTTGTTACCTCAAACCACAGGAGTTCGCATACCTATCAATTTGACCGAAATTTTCAGTAAATAAAAAAAAATACGATATACCTACTCGTGTTATTATTATAGGTATAACGTATTTTTTTTATTTACTGAAAATTTCGGTCTAATTGATAGGTACGCGAACTCCTGTGCCTCAAACACATAGTTCAATATACAGTCAATTATGGCAAGCCCTTGTTTAGAACTTCAAAATACAAGGTACAATTTTTACCCTGGGGGCCAAATAAGGGAATGAAAAATACTGTCATCAGAAAGCAATATCATAAAAGTGGAATATGACTAGGGATGTCAACGAATATTCGAATATTCATTCGATGAGTTAATATTCGAATATAAATTTATGATTCGAATATTCGTTTTTAAGTATACAAGCATTAAAAGAGAGAAAAACCTGGCAAGTTTTATTATAAATTGAATCAAGTTTGTACAAAATAAAAAAAAAACAATCCTTTTGGGTCATCTAAAATGTGTGAAGAGTGTATCTATTAGAGTAGTTTATTCATTTGTTCGCTTAATTAGTGGTATAATAGTTTCCAGCACTTACAATAAGATTGTATTGTTGTAATGACACAGTTTTACAGTAAACACACGGACCCTTTGTTTATGTAAAATATCATCAAAAATCATTATCAGGAAATTAATTAATAAAAAGTAATTGCTTGTAATATTTCACTGTCAGATAATTGTTCTGATTGGTATATAATTGTAAGAGTTATCAGTGTTGTCTTTAGTAAGACGGTCAATTAATCTGGAACATACTAAGGAATCTTTTGAATTTTAACACAAAAAAATCATTACATTTTGGATAAATCTATTCAATATTTTTTTTTTAAATATAATTGCAGTGTATTTACCAAACTCTAAATGAGTTTTATTCCAAATAATGACATAAAACCTATATTGCTTGACAGAAGAGTGAAAATATGTATTTTATAATGTAAAATGTATTTAATTTATCGAATATTCGAATATATTCGAATACTCCTACCGAATATTCGAATATCAATTATTGACAATTTTGACATCTCTAAATATGACTATGGATCTTGTTAGTATTTAAATATTAGAGGAAAAAAACCTCATCATTTTTAGCTCAACTGAGCCGAAGGCTCAAGTGAGCTTTTCTGATCACATTTTGTCCGTCGTCCGTCTGTCCATCTATCCGTCCGTCTGTAAACTTTTCACATTTTCGACTTCTTCTCAAGAACCACTCGGCCAATTTTGACCAACTTGGTACAAAGCATCCTTGGGTAAAAAGGAATTTAAACTGTTAAACTGAAGGACCAAGTCCCCTTACAAGGGGAGATAATCAAGAAAAGACAAAAATAAGGTAGGGTCATTAAAAAATCTTCTTCTCAAGAACCACTGGCCCAGAAAAGCTGAAACTAATATGGAAGCATCCTGGGGTAGTGTAAATTCTAAATTGTTCAAATCATGACCCCCGGGGATAGGGCCGGGCCACAATGGGGAATCAAAGTTTTACATAGAAATATATAGGAAAAATCTGTGAAAATTGGAAGCATCCTTGGGTAGTGTAGATTCTAAATTGGTCAAATCTTGACCCCCAGGGGTAGGGCAAGGCCACAATGGGGAATCCACATTTTACATAGAAATATAAAGGAAAAATCTTTGAAAATCTTCTTCTCAAGAACCACTGGGCTAGAAAAGATGAAACTTTTTGAAAGCATCCTGGGGGAGTGTAGATTCTATATTGTACAAATCATGACCCCCGGGGGTAGGGCGGGGCCACGATAGGGAATCAAAGTTTTACATTGAAATATATTGGAAAAATCTTTGAAAATCTTCTTCTCAAGAACCACTGGGCTAGAAAAGATGAAACTTATGTGGAGGCATCCTGGGGTAGTATAGA
Organism: Saccostrea glomerata; assembly: GCA_003671525.1. Classification (NCBI taxonomy): domain Eukaryota; kingdom Metazoa; phylum Mollusca; class Bivalvia; order Ostreida; family Ostreidae; genus Saccostrea; species Saccostrea glomerata. Next base: position 210,499 of record PRKT01000540.1, on the reverse strand, counting down.
TTCTAAATTGTTCAAATCATGACCCCCGGGGGTAGGGACATGTTATATATGTTTCAATTAATAAAGCAAGTTGCTTTCAAAAGATCGGTCATGATTTTAAGTAGGTATTTATTGTTTCCATGGAAATGGAAACAAATCCTGCTGCAGTAATTCAGATATAATTATGTCAGTTTAAGTTTGAGTTCATCTGTTTTTGTCCCGGTAAATAAATTAATTAGAAGTATAAACAAACATTGGTGGCATTGCTATGAATTTTGTATACTGGTACATCAATACTTATTTGGATCATTCCTGAATTATCTGGTTACCATAGCAACTGTTTGTTTTTTTAAATTTTGAATTTCTAGTCTATTTTCATGTTAGTAAAATGACAAGGTTTATGGAATTTATTTTATTGAAGAAGACACATAATCGTGCAATAAAGCAGTAGATTTTGTATATAAAACATATCAATGAAAAAGATTTTCCTGAACTATTAGCTGCCTTAGCAATCATTTTTAAAAATAAATTATGAATTACAATTAAATTCAGTTTATTTTACTGAAAAAGAGAAAAAAAATAATGAATGAAGCTATAATATTATTTGTTGTAAACTTGTCAGTATAACAAAATCTGTGATAGCAACCAATATAAGGAATTGTTCAAAAACTATTTGGTTACCATAGCAACGTGATTTTAGACGTTTGAATTTTTATTTATTTTTCTTTGAAATGTATATAAGTGAAATAACAAATATAAAAGTTATCTATTTAAAATTAAAGAAATTAAATCATGCACTGAGGCCACAGATTCTGCATAATGACAACGTCAATAGCTCTAGTGATTTTTCCTGACTTTTTGGTTGCTATAGTAACAAATTATTTTTGTTTAATTTATGAACTTACATATTTATCATAATATTGTAAAATTATGATGTTTAGTAGTGTGATTTGCTTTACTTTTGACCCTTTTAAAGTTATGATGCACAAAAAGGAGCCAAATGTTGAATCTACAAATTAATCCAAAATTTCCATAGCAACCATTTTTGTTTTCGTTTTATCTTATTTTAAGAAATAATACCTCTCTAGAAATTTTATATTTTGTTGAGTTAGGAATGACCTTTTCAGTGATGGTAGTTGTTTGTTATGGGTTGCCCGCGATTTCTTGCTACTATGCTTAGAAAATGCCAAAAATTGTTTTTTTTTTTCAAATTTGTAAAATTTTGAAAAATTCACTCTTTTCACTCTTTTATGACCAACTACTGAATAATTTCATCAGTTGTGGTAGTTACTCCAACAAATAGTCTATCAGAGTAGGCAACAATTAAATCTGTAAATAATATACAGAAAGTAGAAATTTTTGATGAAGATACTATACTTTCCGTAGGTTGCTCTGTATTTTTGGCCTCAAAATGGTGGTTTTGGTTACCATGGCAACCGGGACTCAAAATAAAAAATTAACCCCAATAATCTATACATGGTGTTTCTACATTGCATGCAAAAAATCATCAAAATCTGTGATGTACCATTTCCAAAATTTTTCTAAATTCTTTGATTCTTACAGAGAATGACTCTTAAATTTCATCGTGGCATGATGGATGATTCGTTCTCCCTTACTTGTAGATTTAAAAAAAAGATATAATGAAATGAAAAATTAATAAAAGAAAAGAGAGACGGAAAGAAAAAGATGAAAAACAACCCTGTATTCCCAACACATCTAATGATATCTGTACTTAATTTTTTTTAAAATAAAAAATAAATACATGTACACTGTTACAAGTGAAGTTTCTTCTTTATTTTTTCCAATAATTTTATTATAGAATATAAAATAATTGGAATGGGTACAGAAGGTGTTCAGGGTAACAGCATGCATTTTAGAGACAAATATAATTAGTTCTTCAGCAGATGCGTCAGACTTAACGCCAAAATAATTTCAGTGACAGGAAGAGGGTATAGTCATATTCTTCTACAACAAGGACATACATGTATAATACAAGAGCTTCCTCTTCCTCTTTCGATCAGAATTTTTTATGTAGAAGGTTAGCACCTCTTATGTTATACGATTATTATTTGGGTTTTCTGAACCACAGCATGTATAATACAGCAAAATAAATCATCTTCTGGATTACTATTTGATAACAATGTGGGAAGATGACGACCATTTATGCAGACTTTTGGCGGACAGTTTATCAAACCCAGTCGGTTTTTTGCCAGTTCAAAGGTTGAATAGGCGTGTGGATGATATTTTGTCGGACATTCAGTATTATGGAAGAAACGTGGAGGTTGTTAAGACAGGGAGTTGGGCCGAGGGGTTCCGCATGCGTGGAATAGACGTTGATAGGATGTATATAGATAAAACTGCGATGGTATCAGAAACTCCAGATAGAATACCCAATAAGTTTTGTGCCATCAAAATCGACAAATATGCAGATATTCAAAGGGGATACGCAAAATTAATATTGCTCACTCCACACAAAGCAGAACAACACTTGCAATCGGCAGTTGTACGTGAATGTGGAACGTTGTACATATCAAGTAACGCGTATATAAAATCTTATGTAGGAGAAAACCAGAAAACACATGGGCCCTGTGTACTGTGAGTAGCGCAGCATGGAACGGAGCAGGATGACGCACACTGTTTAAGCTGCCCGCACTGGCCTTCTGATGCAGTGGAATGGTACCACAGAAGAAGGGGGAACGTTGTACATATCAAGTAACGAGTATATAAAATCTTATGTAAGAGAAAACCAGAAAACACATGGGCCCTGTGTACTGAGAGTAGCGCAGCATGGAACGGAGCAGGATGACGCACACTGTTTAAGCTGCCCCCACTGGCCTTCTGATGGAATGGAATGGTACCACAGAAGAAGGCCACATGGATGGCCAGAGCGTCACTTAGTGAGGGACATATACAACAAAGGATGTCATGTGGTGCCCATTGGTCGTAAATTCATTGACGGAAAAGGACTTTGGTGTGTTGACCCGATGTCTTGGCGATTGTCATTTTCAGTTGCAGAAAAGCGATTAGTTTATACATTTAATGATACACAGTTTTTGGTTTATGGCATATTCAAACTTTTAGTCAAAGAGGCATTCCGGGAGACCCGAAACGTTTTGTGTTCGTATTTCATGAAAACGGTTTTATTTTGGTGTATTGAAGAAACACCAAAGGAATGGTGGAGACAAGAACGCCTAGTTTCTTGTATAGAAATTTGCTTCAAACGATTAATTTCCTGGGTTTCCAATGGATATTGTCCTAACTATTTTGTAAGAGAAAACAATATGTTTCTTGGCAAGCTAGATGAAGTGGAGCGTGAATCCCTTTTTATTCATTTGTCAGAGCTGTATGGAGAGGGTTGGAGGTGCCTCTTGACTTGTCCATCCCTAAACAACTTGAAAGAAGCCCTGCAAAGAGTAAGACTACAGATTCTAGAGGCCCCCTGCGAATCTTATGTCACTGACCCGGATGAGTATTTCAGACTATTGAATACTCGAACACGGAATGATTCTAATACACCAAAGGAAGATATCGAAGATAGAGCATTCTTCTCGCAATTGGAATCCATTGTTCAGGGTCACCCAAACTTCAGAGGTCTTGATAAAGAGTTTTTCAAAGCAGTTGGCCTTTTACTTGCAGAGGGATCGCAATTGGATACCTTAATGCATGATACCGTCACCCTCTACATGTATAAAATTCTACAACACATAGCTTTGATCTTTCTTTATAAAGGTCTGAATGACACCCGTAGATGTGCACGTTTCCGATACAGACAAATCAGACGGGCACTTGGCTTGATGAAACTTACAAAAGTAGAGGAAGGCTAACTTTAGCAACCGCCTTTTACTGTATGGGAAATTATTGCGACGCTTTAAAAATTATCCGACAATATGAAGTTTTCATAGATGACAATCGAGGTGTTCTTTATGTAAGCTCGAGGTATCCAGATGCAATGGGCGAGGAATACATTGCTAATTTCCGAATGGTAATTTATCAAGAATTCAAAAAGCCTCAATGGCAGTTTCGTACGATTTTGAAGTGTTTCGGACGATGCCAATTCACCCGAAGGAAATAGCGTTTGAAATTCTTCTAATGAAAGATACATCTGCATTTATTTCTTTTCCTCCTCAACCGTATTCAATATTCCTGAAGGCCTTGTGTTATTCTAAGATAAATGACATGTATAGTGTGAAAACGCACAAAGAAGCGCTACAAAGTATTCTTACGCTGACCCACGATGCTGCGTTGCATCTGCTTTACACAATGATAGCAATATTAGAAACCAAACTGGACCGATTTGACAAAGCTTATCAGAATCACTATTTGGCTTACTGGCATAAGAAGCATTTGACGTGGAGAGAAGAACACTGCAGTGAATGGGATTCCGTACAGTCTAATTTGTTGAGCGTGGCAGTAATGCTGAGACTCTTGATTTAAGGCTTATGTTATATAAAATTGAATTCTTATAAACAGTAGTATCTCAAACGGCCTACTTGGTTTTCTTCACGCCATGTTTAAAAAATTTCTCTCCTAGCAGGGTTAGAAATAATTGACAAGATTTCTCCTCTGAAATACAGAAATTTATCAAAAGGAAAAAAGCATTTGAAAAAAAAAACTAGTGGGAGAAAATGAATTAAAGATATGTTTATTCAATGATACCTCTCTTTTATTCATTTGAATTTTCCAAGCTGTTAAATACAAAAAGAAATGTGCATATTGATTGATATTATAAAAACTTTTATACAATATTTTTTCTCAATGTCCAAAAACATTTTGCACTGGTTTACAGAGGGTCCTAAAAAGTATATTTTAAAACTATTTTCATTAGTTCACAATTTTGGACCTCCATAACCTTTGTTTATTGAGGAGGTTGACAACTTTAAACAGAAGAGTAGATATATTTGTGAAATAAATATCAAAATAGGTTTCGTATGTTTTTTGCACAATATAATTTATAATAAATTTGAAGAGAATTTTAAAACTTGTGAACAAATATTCCCCAGATTCCTCGACAAATATAAAATTTGATTTTCCTAGCCATCTATCTTTATGTAAATGAGAACAATAGGTCACTAAATAAAAATACCGAAAGTGTATAATTTCATGAACATTTGGTTAAAATGTTTTATATTTAACTACCAGTAATGAAAAGCACGGCCAATTAGTGATAAAGATAGTAAATTGTAATTGTTTGTTTTGGAAGTTTTTTGAAAATCGGTGATCTTGATCAGGACTTCATTTTTGTTTAATTGGTAAACACATTATATTTGATATTTTTTCAAAAGATTTAAATATACATTGACGGATTTTACGGCATTTAAGATAAGAACCAGAAAAAAAGAATGAGTTTCATTATGTTTGATTTATTACAGCTGCAGGTTACAAGAAAACTGTATTAATAAATCAGTATTTTGCAGTAAAGAATAACCGTAGGAAAATCCATGGATTGATAACGCGTGGGAAAAAATTGTTTGGAATAGGTGACACATTGCTAATTAAAATCATTGTTTCGGTTATATGTTAGATATATACAATGACGTTGTCAGCAAAGAATTTACTATCAAATCAAATACTTTCTTCATACTTACTCTTAGGTCATTCAATACACACTGTCTTGTCGATAGAGTTACCCGTCATTTCCACGATCCTGACAAGGAGCACACGGTGGGTGTGACAGACGACAGGGGATGCTCACTCATCCATGGCACCTGATTCCACCACTGGTTATTGAGGTCCTTGTTAGTTCTGCCTCATTTTCTTTTACAAAAAGGAGCTTTTAAGCTTGAATACCTAGAATACCTTAGCTTTAATTCGCTATCAACATATAAACTTTTCAAAACTGAATGTTATCAATAAAGCATAATTTGATCTGATTTGGCTTAATAATGTTTAGATTCAAAAGCATTAGAATGTCAATTCTTCATTATTTTTAATCAACCATTGAAAAAGGGAGTGTCAATTGCGATAATTAAATTAATTTGCATCCTCTTTCTCAAAGACAATTTATGACAAAATAAATTTATACTCTCCCCCCAAAAATATGAGAAAATTAATATTATCCAAAACACAAAATACAAAAAATATTATCATTTAGAGATGCACATGAAAGCAATGATTTTTGTTTAATTATTTATATTTTTTTTTTAGTCAGATATGTTGCCAAAAATGGATTATATCTGATTCATTCTGTAAAACATGGAAAAAGTAAACAATCTGTCAATGTTCGCCATATCGATTAAAAGGGAACTTTACATAAATATTTTTAAAATGCATTATTGTTTTGAGTTACTCTCCTTCATAGTAAATACAAAGAAGTATATTTCTTCTTACCTCATAGAATTTATTATACTAGAAATATTATCTTAAAATCACATAAACAAGTTTTTCTTAAAGAATTAAAGTATCTTTAATTTGCTGTATATGAGAAAAGTGCCTTTCTCACTAAAGAAGTGATATCAACTTAATATTCGGTCTAGCATAACTTAGGAAACAACGAGAAAATGTTTAATTTATATTTAAAGAAATATGGAGAATCTTTCAAACTGGAGAAAACAAACAATATGTAAACTCAAAGTCTATTAAAACAATACAAATCCGGAGCAGAGCAAACGTAGACCTCAAGGAAAATTAGAGGTGGGATCAGATGCCATGGAGGAGTGAGCATCCCCTGTTGACATGTCTCACCCGCACTATGCTTCTTGTCATAGTGTTGACACTATCAAATTTCTATTGATAGAAAAAATTCACTATTTCCAGTTTGCTAATTTTGCCTTTCTATAAGCAGACCTATATTTGCACTCAGATGAAGCAAAATTAGTTTTAAAAAACTGTACATGAGAAAAGAAAATTGCTGTGATCTCGAAATTACATGTATTAAGATATTTTGACAACAAATGCATGTAGCTGCTTCCATTAGACTGCTCCCGATTTTGTTTTTCTTCGATGGACTTTTAAGCTAAATCACCTTTTGTTTTCCATCTGTTTTATAATGATTCAAATTAGTTTTGCATGAAGTTTTTTGTTCCTGTCTATTATTGTTAAAGATGCAGATTATATATTGTTTCCACATCTTGCAGAATTTCACTGATTTAAATCATATTTATAATTCAATGTTTTATTGACATTATGCATTGTAATATGTAAGAAAATAAAATAAAATAAGATTTTAAAAAAGTTACAATCTGTTTGGTCGAAAATAAGACATAATGAGGCATGCTTTATGAAAATTATAAAACATTTTTTGTCTTTACAAAATCAGTTGAACAATAAAAGAATGAATAATTACTATTTTTTAAGCGAAAATGTAAAAATTTAAAAATTGTGCATAAATTAAACCTTTGGACATTCAAATTGATTAGAATGAAAAACGTTTTTTGTATTTTGATTCTGCCATAATAAAGAAATGCACTGATATGGTATTCCATACTGTGAATACCTTATTTTAGTTACACGTGGAATAAGAATAACAGCTTTGGATATTCCAGTCTATCTACAATGAATGAAAAAACCATCATAATGTTTTGTGCGTGTTTTACGCTTGTATTTAGGTAAACCCATCGAAAAATCCTACATATTGAAATATTAAATTATATTTTTTAATCATGTAACTGAAATTCCGATCAGAACTGGTTTAGTTTTATCAATGCATACTAAAGATATTTTAAGGCTCAATTTGTACATTTATTTAAGGAAATGGAATTGGAAAAACCAGAGAACTAATTGTCAATAACGTGATTATTCATGTGATCTATCAAACCTAAATGGAGATATGTACGATGCATCAAACTTATTTGGTACATCTATGTAGTTTTTTTTCTATTATTGAATAAGATATAAATACCTTCAGACTACTCAGTTTATTTGTAACCTTGTCTTTAGAAAGGTAAGACTTTACTTTTTAATACCTTAACAAAAACCTTTCTCTAAGCCATGCATATAAATTTACAATTTTAATTTTCTAGAATAGTTATATATTATTTCCAAATGTTGCATTATATTTACTAGTATATTGAATTTTATTATGGCACCTGATTCCACCTCTGAGGTTTTGGAGGTCTGTGTCTACTCCTTGATTTGTAATGTTTCATGGACTTTTGAGCTCGAATACTGTTTGTTATCTCCACATATTTCATTTAAACTCATTAAATGTAACTCCATTATCTTCATCGAAATTGTAAGACAAATTTGCGTTTTACCATTTTTGCGTTTGTCATTGTTTATTTTGAATTGATTTTGAAAAAAAAACCTTATATGTATTAAATCTGAATAATGATACAAAAACTGGATATTTTATCTTTTCTTCATATCAACTTTAAAAAGTTATACAAAGCAATAATTTGTTTCTTAATAATGATCATAATTTTGATCTTACTGACTACTTTCTTATTCATGTATATCGTCTTATAAATATATAAAGTAAAATTCTTCTAACAGAATATGTGAAAACACGTATTATGTACAATCTATTACGGTATCTAACTTTAAATCCAGCAAGAGCCGTCTTTAAAAAGATTTTTTTTTTCGATTCTGGTCAATTTCAGGAATGCAAACTATTCCCCTTTAATTCAAGAGTCATTTATCTTCCAGGGCCTGTTTTCTTTATGCAATGCTTCAAAACGCAGGGGTTTTCACGATAATTTTTCTTAAAACTCGAATTCAATAATTTGTCAAATTCCGACCGACAGAAAACGGAAAATATTATTATTCACACCCATTTATTTATCTATGTGCAGTGCAAACTGTGCAAGTATCGGTCCAATGGTTATGGAAAATATTTCTTCTAAATAGAATAGTCAAATCACATATTTGTGTATTTTCTAGCTTTGGTGGCTTGATTTGAGCAGCTATGATTATTCATTTGAGTATCCTGTTATTTACGTTATTAAGTATCGGTGCAGGTTGGGAACTATGTCCTCCAGTATGTATTTCTGATAAGTTAATAAAATTGATTTCAACTATAGATTTTGTACACAATATATATTTCCTAAATAACCCAATAATAGTAAATACACGTGAAAAAATTGAATGAAATAATGTAAAATAAACTGATTATACATTTCATTCATTTTGAAGTAAGTTTAAATAAAAAAATATTTGTATTTTCTAACTTAGCTATCAAGGGAGAATTGTCCCTGGAATCAACGTTGTGTGAATGGAATGTGCAAGCCTAGGTGTAAGTATTGAACGATTCAGAATTTAACAATAACATGGCAGGCAAATTCAAAATTATAATTTTAAGCAAACCTTGTATATTTTAAGATTTCTTTCTTATTTATCATGTTTTAAATTAACTTTAAATAACATACATTCATTTACAATTTTTTTTTTTACATTTCGTGATATAAGCTAAAAATCCCTTTCTCTCTAAACATGTTACTAGTAATTTCCATTTCTAATTTTCCGTTTTCATGCCCTCAATACACTTTTGTCTTCTTACATATTTTTTGTCTTTTTTTAATTTTCTTAAAATAGAAGTTTTATAAGATCGCTGTTTGTATTCTTCATTTCATTCATACACTGGTACCTCATAAGCAAATATTTATCATTGTTTTACATCAAAACATCTACATTGATTTGATTGAATCTAATTCTTAAAACGATATTTTAAAATCGATAATATCAAACAAAAGTAATTTAGTAAAAAGAGTATATATTTTGTAAATAATGTTAAAGCAATATATGAATACAATTGTGTGTATAAATAAAATTAAGAAACCTCTCTACACTGCACACTAAAGAGTTCTGATTCTAAGGTATTTTTCTGTTGTTAGAGTGATCTGCCTTTAGAACTAAATTCTTCAGAATAGAAATTTACACAATATAACTGAATTTGTAATCAATTCAAGTATTTTCAACATTTTAAAGGCCAGTATAAATTAACTGTACGTGTTATTAACATGTATTTTGTCTATTGAAGTAATTAACAGCAATATCTATTCACTGATATTGTGTTGTCTTTGAGCATTTTTCCCGGGGGTAAATACCACGCATCTTACATTGAAAATTAGATAGATACGCACAATATTAACTCCTTTATGCAATACATTTTTCTCAATGTCCAAAAAATATTTTGCACTGGTGTGGAGAGGGTCGTTAAATTCTTTATACGTTAAAAAATATTACACTTGTATATGCATGTAAAAAAAAAATGCATGATATGATACAAGAAGACCACTAGGTGTTTTTTATTCAATTAATGCTTTTGAAATCCTTATACTGTATCAAGGTACTGAGTATTCAATGTATAACGACCATATTTTGTACCTAATAAATGAATTGTCCAATATTTTTAATCATGGTAACATTTTGAAGTTGTTATCAGATAAAAATGCTCCACCAAAGGAATTAACAAAATTTTAATTATTGTCCAATTAATTTCACGTTGAATTTTACATTGAAGTCTATGGTCTTCGCATATTTTTATAAGATATTTTAAAAAGTAATTTAAATTTCAAACAAATCTCTTGGTGAAAATATGCATAGGCATTATTATTATTCATTATGAAATGAATTACTGTAAACCAACTTTTATTCGCGTGCGAGAAATTTTCGCGAAGTTCGCGAGAACCTCGTCATCGCGAATATTTCTCGCCGCGAACGGGTCCTAAAAGTCCCTTTTCTATTAAAAACAGTTCCAAAAACGGCTTGATCGCGAAAATTAATCGTCGCGAACTAGTTTACTCCGGGTAAATCGCGAAATAAAGTCGTCGCGAATAAAAGTTGGTTTACAGTATATACCACAGACAGAAAGTTTGAGAAATCAAAGAATTTCTTCTTTTCATCAAGGGCAGATAACTTCAAAAACTTTTTATGTGAAAAAAGATTGTCTCCTTACATGTCAGTCTTGTGTATTTGGTTCATTTCACTTTTATCGTTATCTAGCTATGTGTTTAACTAGTTTAAAATTATTTAAAATCGTTCAATACCTTAAGAGCATGATTAAAAGACCACATATTCATCAAGTTTACACTAGATTCTTTCAGCATTTGTTTTCTATTGTAGGGAACGGCTGCAGATGGGTAATATACCTTTGAACACTAATTTTTAAATTGACTGCATCGCAATTAGTTATCTTTAAGTATGTTTTAATATAAATCCAGGCTATTGTTTACATTTTTAGCATTAAGTACAAGGGTTGATCTCAAAATCGAATGATTTGTACCGATAAAATATTACAAACTTTAACGTGATAAAATGATATTTATTTAAAGTTTTACCAATTAAACTTACTTTTTAGGACTTGGATTGTGAACCTTTTGGAGTTTGTGTTGATGGAAGATGTCAGACATGTAAGATATTAGAGCAATTAGTTATATAATTCAAATATAACATTTTATATATCACTGTATAACTATATTAAGGCTGTCAGAAGAGTTTACTTGCTTTCAAATCAGACCATTACATTTCCATTGCGGTGATTAAGAGTTTGTTTATCATAAATGAATCAAACAAACTTTGTCCGAAGTAGAAGATTGTCTGCTCCAGAGTCGCGAAATAAGGAGTTAATCCTTACGCTGCAGGTTCGATTCCCAATGTGAGGTGTGGAGATAGGTCCTTCGATTCTTGTATAATAATGTGAAATGACGTGAGCCTTTTGGGTAGTATTTCAGATAAAAACTATACACCCAAAACATCGAACATTGGCGCGTATAAATTTTCAGAGAACAATTTCTTGTCCTCTAAAACACCCCATCCCTTCCACTCGCATTTATACCCATCAAGTACCTATGATAATCACTAATAATTTTAACGCGGCACACTAATATCATTTTGATTTTTAAACGAACAGTCTTTCATATACTTGGATCTATCGGGATGCAAAGCTAGATTTGCGTGATCGGCTGTATTTTTATTAAGAGAGGAAGATTCGCAATCTGGAGAAAAATGCAAAAAGGGCCAAATAAGTTTTCCCATACTTTCCTTATTTTGATGACGTTGATTTTATATAACATTAAAAGAAAAGGAATATTTTTTAAAGTTAATTTACGATTTGTTTATTGGTTTAGATCCATGGCCAACCACAACACCAAGACCAACCGTGAAACCTACTGATCCCTCTGACATCTACTGTGGCGATGTAAGTCAAGCTGGTGATACAAAGATTCGAAAATATTAAATATACGAGGGTTTTCCCGTAAAATCGTGGACAAGTTGTCTCGCATGAATAATAATCATCAGTGCGTTCTGAAATTTTCACTACTTCTTAGTACATATTTTCTGAATAAAAATAGCAAATTTTAAATAGATATATGCATAAATAAACGAATTATGAGATTTAATATTATACATTTATTGCATGATAGTGAGGGAAATATGAAGACTTATTCAGCCAAGAAAAATCATATTTCCCGAGGGCTTCGCCCGAGGGGAATATGATATTTCTTGGCTGAACAAGTCTTCATGTTTCCCGAACATTCATGCAATGAATTGTTTATTATACCGAAACAAGCAAAACCTTTGAAATAAACATAAACTTTCAAATTCGGCACCGCTCTCAAATTCACTTTCATTGTTAACGTAAAGTTTTGTGACGTAAACCAGGCTATTGTGACGTTAACTACTCTCGGGAGTTTTCGTTCAACGAACGAGAACTCTATTGCGGGAAAATTCACTAGGTGTTCCGAAGAGGTGGAATATGATGAAAAGCGTGCTGACGACGGGAAATATGAAGTTTTACGGCCCGATCACGTGATAACCTAGAACCGATCAGATAACGCGTTGTGTAGAATATTTATAATGAGGTATAATAATATGTATTGTATCGCCTTACGGCGCACGGATGATAACGTCAAAGTGCCTAAAACAGCGTCAGGTACCTCAAGTTTCATCTTTGCACTAAAAATAAAGTTTAATAAGTCCCACTTAAATTTCATTGAAGCACATACTTAAATCTCCATAAACAATCGAGGAACCAATCTGGCACAAATGTACGATCTTCTGGTGATTTATTAGTAAGATACGGACAATATTCCAACATCATTTAAGTAATAGACAATCTTATATTGACGCGTTCAACATTGACAGCGTCTTCAGCTTTTACAATTGTAGTTTGTTTGCATGTCTTGTACTACCTCGGGACTCGATGAAGAAAGACTTTACTCAGAAAACTCCCATTTCATTTATATACTAAAGATTTGGCAATTTTGGGGATTATTTTCTTCTGTA
>PRKT01000540.1:187359-194859 GCA_003671525.1 Saccostrea glomerata | reverse complement strand
ACCCGTGAGGCTCTTGTTCTACAAAAAATTATTTTTTTCAAATGGTTTGGGTGTCATTTTTTGACATAAGAAGAGACCCTTGGTCATTTTGATCGGGGTCATTATTCATCTTTACACCGAAATAAAGAAAAGGAAAGAAATTGGTTATTGTTTAAATCTGAAACACGATTGATTTAAATTTTATAATTTACAGGAAAGTCCTTTCTTTATATACTGAAAGGAAAAAAAACGTAGGGTAACATTATATACGAAATTTTTTTGACTGCATGTCCAAAAATTACGAAAATTGCTTAAATGAGAATCTTGGTTACTATGCACTAAAATCAATGTTCAGAAATACTCAATCGTGAAATGTATGACGTTACGTCTGAAAAGTGCTAAAAAGACAATTTGACGTTATCATAACGACAATTTTCTCAACGGTCTTCTTATACTATTTGATTTACTTGACATTGATTTTCTGTGTTAGAAGACAAAAAGCATTTCTTGCAATCTTGTAATAGATCACGGAAGTTCCATGGGGTCTGGCTTTTACGTTGCCCAAGTTAGGTCAAATGCAACAAGGGCTTGCTGTGCCCCATAGAACATCATAACTGTCGTCATAGAGGGTTTTGAATGGTTTTATGATAAAGAGTGACGATGACTTTAACGCGTAACAGAGCCACGTCTAGAGCGGGTTTTTCGTCCTGCCATTTATTTGATCACCACCTTACTACCACACAACTGCTATTTATAATGTAGGTTATTATAATAACTATATTCACCATAAAAAGGATAGAACGGGGGGGTGGGGTATCGCCACAACAGTTTAAATAATTTGCGAATTATGAGGCAAAGTCGCAAAGAATTTTAGTAATATTTTTATGTAAGGTGATTTTAATACAAATAAAAAATAAGAAAATATAAAATGATTTCACCTCAAACGTTTATCCCACGTTTCCTTTTTTCATTTTAGTATATAAAGAAACAAAACAAATAGAAATATCTTTTTTTATTGTAGTTAGTCTGAAGCTATTAAAAATAGACCATATATGACTTTAATTATTTGGGATACAAAACTAGATTTAATTCATTTTATTACGTGATCGGTATAATGTTTATAATCCAACCTGTAAGAGAGAAATGCAAATAGGTCCAAATAAGTTTTTCCCATAATTTCTATGTTTTGATGATGTTGATTTTATAAAAAAAAATAGAAAATAGGAAATTCTATTTAAGTAAACTTATGATTTATTATTTGGTTTAGATCCATGGCCAACCACAACACCAAGACCAACCGTGAAACCTACTGATCCCTCTGACATCTACTGTGGTGATGTAAGACAAGAATTATTTTATGTATACACGTATTTAAGTTAGTATATATCAAAGGATGAATATTGATTTTAATTTTTTAATTATTTTAATTGAAGGATCCTACATTATGTCCATATGGGTATGTGTGTGGATTTACAGGGTACTGTGCGCCGGAGATCTGTAAGTTTTCAAATAAAATTACGAATAATTTGTTCAGTGCACATTTCGAATTCACGATAAAATATACACAATCATGTAGCATAATGGATAATTTAATTCTCCAGGTCAAAATATTGAAAGCAAAACCGTCACAATTTTCAGACCATTGTTAAGTATTCACATCATAATTTTTATTTTTATCATTTGTTCTAGGGGGGAAATAAGGAAGAACACAAACAGTTGCTTACAAAGTGGAGGAGAATCGATTTTCATTTGTTAACCATCCAAGGAAGATAATCACTTAGTCTGAAACCAAAATGATGATGATCAGAATGTTATAACTATGGACAAAAAATAAATATTACAGAAGTTTTTCCTTTCTATATATTTTATTTTCGGGACCAAAAGTTTATTGATAAATAACATCTACTTTAATTATGATGATATAACATATAATGACTTTACGTAAGTTAGTGATTTGTATACAAATGAATGAAATCAACATTTGTAGGAGGACTCTCTTATTAAATAATCGTTGTTCTCTGAGTCACTAAGCATATATCATATGAATATCTTATAAAATTCTGTAGATGGAAATGAAATACGTAATGAGAAACAATATTAGAATGTTTGAGCTTAACTCTTTTAAAATTTCAACAAAGACTTGGAAACATTTTAATACAAATCTGTGTTTTCTAAAATGTGGAAGTGGTGTAAGAAATAAAAACCGACCCCTTCTGAATCATATAGGAATTCCATGCATTTAAATTGTACAAATTGTTTTCTCATATGCATGTAAATGCTGTAAATGCTAATTTCATGGATCTAATTTATTTTTAAAAAGTATGGATCGATAAATGTGCCTATTTGGCTTAATTGTAAAAAAAAAAAAATAAAAAAGACAAAAAGTTTTAAACTTTATCTGTAGCCTACTCTGACTTAACATACAACGTCGTATAGTTTCATAGAAATCTATTCCCTATAAGTGATAGAAAAGTCATCATCAAAACAAATACATTTACTATTGATTTGTATGAAAAATAGTTTTTACGCATTTAAAAATATGTCGAAAATATCTTTTTACTTTTCAAATGCTACAATAGACGTTTTGTTAAATTAAATTACATACAACTAGTATGTGATGAGGAGAATAATATTGTTAATATAAACGCACAGAAAAATGACTCTTTAGGTCACCTGAGTAAACTCAGGTGACCTATTGCTATCCGTTTTCGTCCGTCGTCGTGCGTTGTGAGTCGTGCGTCGTGCGTTAAAATTTGAACATTTTCAGCTTCTTCTCTGCAACCACTGAACCAATTTCAACCAAATTTGGCACAAAGCATCTATGGGTGAAGGGGAACAAATATTGTGAATTTCATGATCCCTGTCCCCCAGGTTTTAAACTGCCTGTGGTAGCTATTGCATATTGCCAGCGACATTGTTTAGGTCTCTGTTATAGCTTACAGTCTAAGCATCATTCTTCAGAAAAGGGTTGCTTTTGCATCAGATGTAATGAATAAAACTATTGGGAGAAGTTAAGTCCATTTGAGGAAGAAATAAACAATAACCTGAAGAAATAAAACAAAAAATTCAACTATTAAAAGGCAAGAATATACAAATATATACAGGCATGTAGTATCATTTGCATAAGCCAGAAAAATTATATTACACTTAACTTAATTGAAAAAATGTTCACCCTACTCCCCAATACTCCCTGTCTGTTTTATGATAGGAATTATAATTTTAGGCAACAAGTAAATTTTAGAACAATGTCTATACATTTACCTAACACATTTTTAAAAAATGAAGATATACAAATTGAAAGACTTTTAAAGAATTGATTTTTTAAAATATATTTTGACCAACATCACAAAATTTATATAACTGGCCCAAACTGGCAGATGATGAAATAAGCAATTAAATGTTCTACTTTCCTATTTGTAAGCATTATGTGTCCAGTGGTAAGGAGCCTATTAGAATAGCAAAAAAAGGATGTACAAATGTTAATAATTGATTTATCGAAAAAAAAAATTATTTCCTTCTCCTTCGGGACTTTTTTATTCTCATTTCATAACTAAACCTAAACATAAAATCAAAGGCCTGAAGGGCCTGCATGCGAGTTGACTCGCTCGAGTCAATTGAGCTTTTTCATACATCTGGGCACCATACCTTAATATATTCAATTTATTTTGCATCTTAAGAGATTGAATATTATATATTATTATATGTCTGATCCATGTTCGGTTCATAAATAAAGTGTATCTTGCTTTTCCTTTATATAGGTTGGCACTAATGGGCTTCCGTATTATTTTGACTGGATTCTATAATGAATTTCAGCACATTAGCTGATGTGGTCAGTGTTATGGAATAATTAGGTCAAAGATTCCCACAGCAAATCTGGATTCTAAAAATAGATTTTCAACAACAACAAGCTGCAGCTAATGAGAGCAGCAGGTGTTTGTTTAGGGAGTATTCCAGGTCAATTATAAATAAACTTCAGATGGGAAGATCAGATTTGCCTAACATGGTAGCTGCAGCTAATGAGAGCAGCAGGTGTTTGTTAAGGGAGTATTCCAGGTCAATTATAAATAAACTTCAGATGAGAAGATCAGATTTGCCTAACATGCTTGAACATATATTCATACGCAGTAATTGTACATCGTATAGGTATTTAATCAAAAATGTCTTTAAAAGCATGAAGGCATAAATAATGTTGCAATATGAAATTTTACACAGTGTTAACCTCTTTAGTTTATACAATCACTCAAACTAAAGCATTTTTTGTTAGAACTATTATCTTTGGCGTATGGATCACCTTGATGAATGTGTGAAAAAATTTACAGCTCTGAAACGGCTATGTCGACAGGGAGTAGCTCGCTGCGCGAGCCAACTCAAAAATGCTGGCCTTATAATGAAGAAAGGGGCCTCTTTCAAAATAGATAATTTGGTGTTAACCTCTTTAGTTTATACAATCACTCAAACTAAAGCATTTTTTGTTAGAACTATTATCTTTGGCGTATGGATCACCTTGATGAATGTGTGAAAAAATTTACAGCTCTGAAACGGCTATGTCGACAGAGAGTAGCTCGCTACGCGAGCCAACTCAAAAATGCTGACCTTATAATGAAGAAAGGGGCCTCTTTCAAAATAGATAATTTCAGGGCCGCTGGGTCAGGGGTACCAGGGGGGTACTTTGATTAAAAAAAATTAATGCTTTGAAATCTGCCCTTTGATAAGCAATGGTGCCTCCTTCAAAATTTGTGAGTTTCATGGCTTTGGATTAAAACACGAACCAAATACAATTGCTGGAAAGTTGTTACATGATACTCAGGTGACCTATAAGGCCCGTGGGCCTCTTGTTTATTGTTAAAAGTTATTTGGGGATGTAAAAAAAAAACGTGGATTGATGCTATAAAATCAATACTTTATAGATTGAAGTCGGTGCCTACCAAATTAATAAAGAAACATGAATCAACACAAGTTGAACCAGCTTTAAAAATTTTAGCTCTAAACATAAACAAAACAATAAATAAACAAGTTTTTAAAAATAATAATGAAAAGACATCATATGACCTCCTGACGCTATCTGAGTTTAGTTTTATAAAGCACGACAACGACCGCTTCCTTTTTCCTCAATACACCTATTTTATGAAAATCCCTGGAGTTCTATTTAAAAACCTTCACCTGTCCAGTTAATATGACATCACAATGTAACAAACAGCTGATTTCCATGCATTAGATATTGTTCATAATGGAAAATTATGCATAGAGAACTCGATTATGCCAGCATAGTTTCCTTGATGGAGATCAATGTGTATCATACATGAACAATTTGAATTTTTGATGTACATGTAACTGATAATGGACAAAATTACAAAATAATATTAAGACATGAGAATTAATTACATCAACATCCCATATAAGTATGTTCACATTCGATTGAGTATCGAATCAATTGAGAGCTATAAACCCCGTATGCAGGTGATGAAGGTATATTGCTCCATAATTAAGGAAAATTGACGATTGAAAAGTTAAAGTCACAAGTTTATCGTAGAGTACGTTTATCATAGAGCACGTATATAGCAAAATAGCAAGTGAGAAAAAAAAGACATTTCATTTCTTATACTATTTGTACTCTTGCCGAACAAATCCCTCAAGCTTGTTCTTCTATACATATATATACAAGTTTCACAAGTTTCCTTTGATTTGTCTGACAAAGCTTAAATGTCCGTACAATCTTAAAAGAAATTCGAACGTACATGCACTTCAGTAGGTCAGCTGATCATGAGCAGACATTTGTAACTAAGCGACATAAACTTTCATATGTAAAATTCATGGAGAGAATGACTCCTAAAAATTATAAATATTATATAATTAATAAACCTACTGCATTTGTCACTTTTTCCCGCCATTCATAATGATGAAAGTAGAAATGGCCATTTTAATATCACAGATCACTGCTTCTCCAATAGAAATGGAGACTGAAAATTACTCTTCTTTAATTGTTACGCTCATTCATTTGTTTGTCAATTTTATGTATACCCCATTGCAGTTGACATGATACACACCACAGAGTGTGTCAGGTCTATTTCATATTTAGATCTTTTAGACGAAAAGGGCCCACTAACAACATTATAATTGTTGTGACACTATATCACAGGAACATTTACGCATTAAAAAATTAATCTTTAATACAAGTTAACATTCGATTTACATAAACTCCGTCTTAATCATATACACACAATTGAGAAAAAGAGGCGGTTAACAAAAAAAATTCCTTTACAAATAATGCAAAATATTATAAAAAATAAAAAGGTAGATCTGCAATTGTCCTCTGAATCAAACAGGGAAATAAGAAGTAAATCAAACTGTGTGACTTACAGTGGATTAAAAATTCCCAATGCCTTTCCTCATATCTACAAATTTCAAACTACAAAATTTTTTCAATAAAAAATCTCTCTGTGATCCCCTTGAACTTTAATTTATTTTTTGATTTTTTATAACCTTATCAGTTTTACTTCTACATAAATAAACAAACATTTGTCTCGAACATCATCAAATTTTTTAATTTGGTAAAGTAAGAATTGGATAGATTAGTTTAAGTAATGTTTATCAAGTTTTTACTACCAATTTCATCTTAGTTTTTAAAATCTTTATCTTTAAGCCAAACATACTATCAAAATAATCCAAATTTCAGCAAATACCATTCATGGTTCACATATTTAACCATAAAAAATAAAGCATATTGTGATTGTTCGCACTCCTCACCCTCAATTGTACTAAATTTTATGTCTTATTTCGAGTCACGTTTCTAGGAATTTCAGAACTTGTGAGCAGAATTTCTACCAAAAAGAGATAGATTGCGATCTTAAGTATCATGATTTTTGTATCTTGTCTACAACAAAATGTGTTTCTTGTAAAGAGTTAACATTTTTTTTATTTTAGAACCTATTTATGAATTGTACAAAGGTCTTGACAGTTTACTGTAAGTATTTTTAGGTTGTTGTTCTTATTTTGATCCTTGAATATCTTAAAAGTATTGATAAAAATATTGCATACCCCATGTAGTGGACTAACAACTTTTAAAAAATAATATGACAAACGAGAAGGATTCAACTTTTCTATTCTCAACCTTCTTTATTTGAGTAGTAATATTCCTCTATTATCTGTTTATTACTAGTAATAACGGTATTAGCACCTTCAAACTTATTCGTTTTTCAAGAACTTCTTCCGAGTATGTTCATTGTTCAAACCAAAGAAGGCTACTGACAAATAAGTTAATATAACAGGGATTGTGAAAATTCTGTAATCGTTAAAATTGCTTTCTTAAAAAATAAAACAAAACATTAGGTCGTATTTTGACTGAAATGATTGTGCTATAATCAGACCTTTGTTCTTACACTGATTGTGACTACGAAATGTTCCGTCTATCAGATCCATATTGCAGTATTCAGATGATTCTCAGTTTGACCGGTTGATAGTTAATGCCTACTACTGCTAACCACCTGATCCCAGTTTTTCAATTTTTAAGCGGGGGGGGGGGGG
>PRKT01000540.1:152760-177766 GCA_003671525.1 Saccostrea glomerata | reverse complement strand
CTACCTTGTTAGCTGCAGAAATTGAATCTGTGGTATCGGTAATGCATCGCCGCTATAAAGTTGCAAAAATAATTGTTTGTAAATTATTGCCACGATTTGGTGTTCGTTTTGGGTACAATAATATTGCAGACAAAGTAAACGCAATATTGAGAGATGCATTGCCAGCACTGGGTTACTGCGTATTTTGGGAACATGGGAATTATTTCGTTTCTCCCCGTGAAGGAGACTGCAGTCGTAAATTTGTTCACGACGGAGTTCATCTGAACAGTCAGGGGAATGTTCATTTATATAGGAGTATAAGGGGAGCTTTAATTTCAGCGAGAAAATAGATATATTCTAAGTCATAAAAGTTTGTCACCATGTTGTTACTTTTATTGTTCGTCAATTTTTCAGACAGATATTCTTTGAAATTATACAACATTTTGTTATTTTAACAGTACGATAGGCATTTAGGATGTCTAATAATGTATACCAGTATTGACAGATTTATCTTTTTTCTCTGAGGAAAATTCGGTTGGAAAAAGTATCAGCAAATTTGATTGTTTTGTTGTTAATTTAGTTTTTACAGTACTTTAGGCAGATCCTAAGTACAAGTTTCAGGCAGTTTTTTGTACTTGCCAAGTTTCAACCCATTTGGGTTTTTTCATTTTAGTTTCGGCTTTTACCATGCAGACGGCGATTTTTTCCATCGTTTTTTATTTGATATCTAGGAATGTATTTTAAAGCATTCCAGATTTATCCTTTTGCTGTGAAGTTAATTCGGTGGAAGAATGTCTGCCAATTAGTTTGTTTCGGTATTAGTTGATTACTAAAATATTGTGAATTTTACAGTACTTTAGGCAAGTCCTAAGTACAAGTTTCAAGCAGTCTTTTGTACTTGCCAAGTTTAAACCCGTTCGGGTTTTTTTCATTTTAGTTTCAGCTTTTACCCCGCAGATGGCGATTTTTTCCATCGTTTTTTATTTGATGTCTATGAATGTATTTCAATGCATTCCAGATCGACTTATCCTTTTTCTGTGAAGGAAAATCGTTGGAAATTGTCTGCCAATTTGTTTGTTTCGGTATAAGTTGATTACTAAAATATTGTGATTTTTTACAGTACTTTAGGCAAGTCCTAAGTACAAGTTTCAGGCAGTCTTTTGTACTTGCCAAGTTTGTACCCATGCGGGTCTTTTCATTTTAGTTTCAACTTTTACCACGGCGATTTATTTTCCATCGCTTGTTTATTTGATTAGTCTAGAAATGCATGTTGATGCGTTTCAGATTTATCCTTTTTCTGTATTAAAAGAAAACAATTCGTTGGAAAAATATCTGCCAATTTGTTTGTTTCGGTATTAGTTGATTACTAAAATATTGTGAATTTGTACAGTACTTTAGGCAAGTCCTAGGTACAAGTTTCAGGCAGTCTTTTGTACTTGTAATTTAGCCGTTTTGGTTTTTAATTCATTTGTTAGGCCCACTTTTACCTTGATGATTTTTATATCGATTTCACTTCAAGTTGAATAACCTTATCATGTTCGATTCAATGGTCCAGATTATGGAAGTATTAAAAAAAAAAAAAAAAATCCGCATTTCATTTTTCAAGGTACAAGTTTACTGTTTGTTTTGCTATCCCCTTTATATAATATGGAGTCTTGTACAAATAGTTGTTATTCATTATTCATTTATTAAGGTTTTATTGTTCTGCAACTGCGCTTAGATACATTACAAGTCCTTCAAGTACCTCGTTTGTAGTAGTGATGAAAACAATTAACAACAGCCGAACAGGTTGTTATCTGTGGGAAAGGCACTACAGCCTTCTTGGGAATTTGACACGGTGCGAGGGATGTCGGCTTCAAAGGTGGTGATTTATAACTTATGTCAACCTTTCGTTTTATGTGGCGGATAGTTCTTACTGATCAGCAGCGGCTTAGTGATGTTGACTAATGGCATTTGCAGTCGCACAATGGGTGCTTTTATTGGCTTATGGCAATTCGGGAAATACAGATCTGTTCCAAAACACTTTTGGTTCTACTATTTACTATATTTCCGGAAAATTTTTGTCAACAACTGTAGGTGATACAGGGTGTTTTATCGAAAAGCGGCAGAATCAATGAAGTAAAAAATTAATTGTAAGAAAAGGTTTATCACTTTCTAGTTTGTTGTATTAGATTTACACATTGTACTGAGCGATGAAAGTGGTTATATAATGTAATGTTAAATATCAATATGCTCAAATACGTTGTCATGCAGACGAACTGACTCTTACAGTTACAGTTAGGGCCTATACTGGCTACAGTAAGGTCTTACAATTCTTGTTCATTGTCAATTAAGGCCGAAGCCTTTTACAGTTTATATTTATACATAACATAATATATTGGATACATACTTCTTCCTTAATTTCAAATTTCTATAGTTATATATTTACCAGCATTATGCCAGGCAAAAGGAATAAAGCCCAGCAGTCCAAAACAAGTCAGGCGAAAAGACCACGTCGTGCACAGAATGGATCTAGAGGGTCCACTACCACTGATGCTGTGGCTGTCGATACAAGCACTCAACCCCTTGATGTTCCTCCTGAAACCTTGGCTGCATTAACCCAAACCATAACAAAGTCAGTCACGGAGAAGGTGTTAGCAGAGATAAAACCATTACTGCAACATCAGGGGAGTATCTCTGTTCATAATATGGGGGGAGAAAGGGGAAATAATGCTTCCACTACATCAAGCAATAGCTTAACAGCAGGTCCTTCTGGGTCAGTTTGTCAAATAACAAGTAAGTCAGTGGATGCAGGTATCTCAGGATTGGTATCAGGTACTGTAATCGAACACAGTTCACAGATTGTAGGTACTGAACTTCCACCTGCAGCAAATGTCGGTAAGAAATCAGGTTTTGTAAGCTCATCAGTACCGATAGAGGCAACGGTTTCTGACAAAATAAAATCTAAGATTTGGTCAAAACAATATGTTGATATGGCTCTGTTGTTAAAAAAGGAAAAGGGAAAAAGTAAGTATTCTATCAAGGTAGAGGAACAGGATCAGACAGGTAAGGTGGTAATCCACAATATGCGATCCACAGATGACGACGAAGTTAGAGATGGTTCGTTATCCCTGTATGACTGGGTAACTGCGTGGAATAGGTATGTGACAATATATTGCATTAAAGATACACTTGCACAGCCAAAGCTTGCAAAACACATGGAATCAGTAAGGCAAATTGCAGAGGAAAAGGGGGATTGGAGAAAATATGATAAGGAGTTCAGGGAACTCATAGAACAAGGTGAGGTAGAATGGGGTGATGTCCATATGGAGATATATGTTAATGCTCGGCTCAAACAATCAGAAAAGAAGTCAAGCAAAATAACACCAGACCGTTCGTCATCTGGTACGTATGAGGAAATCCCTCAGGGGTCATGCTTTGCCTATCACAAAGCTGGAAGGTATTGTAGGCTTGGTTCATCATGCAAATTCCAGCACAGATGTTATAACTGTGGTAGCTTCCATCCAATTTATATATGTAACAAACCAATTCAACGGCCATTTCGTTTCTTGGACAAATCCAGAACCCAAAAACCATTTCAAGGAAATGGCACATCAACCAACACAGGTGATGCTAAATTCTCAAAGCCAACCTATCCCACAAAAGGGTCCAACTCCAGTAAATCCCAGTAGATTAGAGTACTGGTTGGTGGGGTATGATAAGGTCACTTTCAAAATTATAAACATTCTGATGGTAAAGTTTTTAGTCTTACAATTAATTCTTGCAACTCTTTAAAATATTGTCCAGTGGGGGCATTAGAACACTACATTAAGATGAGAGGGAGGACCGATGGACCCCTTTTTTGCTACCCCCAAAACACTGCAGTCACAAGGCAAGAATTTTCAAACATATTAAAGCAAAGCCTCATGTTTTGTAATTTGGATGTCAATAGATTCAAAGGACATTCCTTTCGAATCGGAATGGCCTCTTACTGTGCATCACGAGGGATGAGCGATAGTCAGATTAGATTCCTGGGTAGATGGAAATCGGATGCATTTAAATATTACATAAGACACGTGACACCATGTTGATATATGCTTGAGTGGAAGTGGATCCTCGGAGCAGATTTTGTTTTGTTAATTGCGTAGGATCTCTACTTTTAAGTGATTTTCAAGAGTATTAACTTATGGGGGCATATGTTTATCCCTCATCCAGAACAATAGTGCCTAAGTCATTTGTTTATACTTAGGCTGGTAGGTGACAAGATTGCGTGCGTATAAACATTTAAAACGGTGAGGAAGCTTACAGTGTAAAATATTTTTCAATATGGGGGCATATGTCTATCCCTCAGCTAAAACATTGCTCGAAGTAGTCCTTAAATGAATACCACACACATGTGAACTTAGTAAAAAACAGCGAATAAGATGATGATTTGCGACTATAAGGGCATATGTTTATCCCTTATCGAACATTATACAGTCATTCGTTAATACTTGGGACCCACAGACATAATTCACTAGGAATAGTAAACTCATTAGGTTGTGATGGGGGCATATGTTTATCCCTCATAAGACATTTGTGAATTCAAATTTTTTATCATAATTGAATTGTAAAAGATTAATAGAAACAGTATCTTGTCATATATATATTTCATGAGAAAGTTATTTTGTTGCATTACGGGACATATGTTTATTCCCATTTTTGTAAATTTTACTCACTTTTGGTATGATTTATGTTTGAGGTGTGTTGCCATTTATTTTTCCTTTATGGGTCTGAACTTTCCCTAGTTCGGTCAAGTCAGTGGCGTTTTCAGACCCATTTTCATGATTTTTCTGTTAAATCTAAGTGGTAATTACTGTAAATTTGGATTATCTCCCTTTACAAAATTGGTTTTATTTCTCATCTTGATATCTTGTGTCTGCTAAAAATTATATGTCATTATTAATAATACTTTTGAGAATTTCAAACAAATTATTAAACGTCACAAAGGTGGCAACACACGACAAACTGTTTTACAGACTTTTTACTCATTGAAGGAGGATAAGATAAGGTGTTCTAGCTTTGAAAGGATTATGGAAAGAAATTAACCAGTTGATGGGTAACCGGGGTATCAAAATACTTATTGCATTAAAATAAATAAATTTAAGTTTACTTAAAAATTTTTATTGTAATCAATAAGTGTCCTCCTTGAATGTGAAAGTCTGAAATACTGTATAGCTGTGCTTTGTAATGTTAATTTTGTTCCATGTCTTACCGTGGTAGGAGAGGCAGAGATTGACCAATCAAAATCTGACCAATTAAAATCTAACAAATGAAATTCTGACCATGCGGTGCGTTACTCTGCCTTTTCTCCCATCTACATCCTTGGAGGACGGACGTTGTTTCAAAGTTTGTTATTTACCTCCTGCCGCCCCGCCTCCGCCATTTCTTTGTTGTTTAAATTTATGTTTTAGCGTTTTCAGACCCATTTTCATGATTTTTCTGTTAAATCTAAGTGGTAATTACTGTAAATTTGGATTATCTCCCTTTACAAAATTGGTTTTATTTCTCATCTTGATATCTTGTGTCTGCTAAAAATTATATGTCATTATTAATAATACTTTTAAGAATTTCAAACAAATTATTAAACGTCACAAAGGTGGCAACACACGACAAACTGTTTTACAGACTTTTTACTCATTGAAGGAGGATAAGATAAGGTGTTCTAGCTTTGAAAGGATTATGGAAAGAAATTAACCAGTTGATGGGTAACTGGGTTATCAAAATACTTATTGCATTAAAATAAATATTTTTATGATATGTATGTAAGGTTGCATCATCAGCAAACATATCATTATCTGTTCTATTTACATGTAAAGGAAGATCATTAATATACAATAAAAATAACAGGGGACCTAAGATAGATCCTTGGGGCACTCCTGCTGTGACGGGCAAAAAATCTGAGGAATATGTTCCTATTTCTACACACTGAGACCTTGACGTTAAATAAGATTGAAACCATTAAATAGCCATTTGGTCAAAGTGATATGATTGAAGTTTATTTATTAGGATATCATGATTAACCAAATCAAACGCCTCGCTTAAATCAATGAAAGTTATGCCTACTATATTTCCTTGGTCCATAGCTTGTAGCCAATTATCTGTAAGTTTTGTTAGAGCCGTTTGACATGAATGAAATTCTCGAAATCCAGACTGTGATTTAAATAAAAGATCAAAGCTAGAGGTAAAGTTACGTATTTGATTGGCTATGTGTTTTTCAACTAATTTTGATAATTTTGGAAGAATGGATATTGTTCTGTAGTTCCCTGGATCTGCGTGGTCGCCATTTTTGAAAATAGGAGTGACTTTTGCTTGTTTTAAACAGGATGGAAATACTCCATTAGTGATGCTAGAATTTATAAGATGTGTAATAGATTTGCATATAACACTTGCCGAGAGTTTTAGAAGACGAGGCCCAATCAAGTCTCTACCTGCTGATTTGTTTACATCAAGGGCATTCAACATATTTAATACTTCAAACTCACTTATTTGATTTATACTGAAAAAATTTTCTTTCCCTAGTTTAGTTTCTGTAAATTGATTCAATAGTTCGGAATCAAAACTTTGTACTGACATATCTGCTAATAATTTACAGGATATTTCATTAAAGTGTTTGTTAAAAATATCAGCAATATCCTGTAAATCTTCGAAATCCGAACCATTTTGTGTAATACGGGTAGGTGTGAAATTTTTTATCAGATGCCAAATGGTTTAAATAACTCCACATTTCTTTATAGTCCAGTAAAGAAGAAGTATTGACCTTAAACAAATTGCAACAAAAATTTTTTTTACAGCAGTTCAAAGGTGTTCTGCTAGTAATCATAATGAGAAAAATCCACTTCAAAATATTGTAATTTAAAATATTTTTTTATCGAATAAAACTCGCTATATTTTGCTTACGTTCAATGTCTTTTATGCGCTACCGTACCTCAAGTTTATGACGTATTATTGGTGGATCTTACGTCAACAACATCATGAGAGATGAGAATTTATGAGAGTTATTTGTACCTTGCCGTATTTCTAGGAGATAAGTTATAATTGAATATGCAGTAAAACATTGTAAAACATTTTTACATGTTTTGATCCTCTTACATTTAAAAAATAATCAATCCACAGCAGACGTGAATAGGTCAGTAGTACGATCTCGAATACGATGGCATATGTTATAAATGCCCATATTTATTTAGAAAAAATTAAAAGTTTTCATTTAATTTAAGAGTTATATTGTGCTGCATTAGATAATAAAACCTATCTTTTATAATTTGTGCGAAATTAAACCTTTTCGTTGGGGGTCATACATATTGGAAAAAAAAATTATGGAACGCAATTTGAGTCAAAAATTAACAAAATACAGCATAAGGCTTCATTTCTTTTTATTTTTTTTCGCAATGGAATAATGAATTTCTTTTTGAATAAATAAGATGATTATATTCATCAAATACAGTGTATGTAATTGTATTTCAACTTTAAATGTATGACGTATCCCAATCTCATTCATTTTAAAATTAATTTTGTTTTAAAAATCAAATTGTTGATATAAATGTACCTTCTATAATTCTATACTCAGTGTATTGCTTGAAATTTAAAGTTAAAATCAGAATTTAATTGCCGATTTTACTAATACTAATTTTGATTGATCAAGAGTGACAAATGCAACATGTCTACAAATGTATTTTCTTTTCAAACCTTTCAGCAATTATGGAGGTCTGCAAAATATGTCACGGTCCCCTTGCTACCAGCAGCACTGTATGCTTGACGTCGAAAGGAAGCAAATTTATTAATGCAGCGAGTGAAGAAAGAGGACAGGACATACTTTGTATCCCTGGTGATGTCGTTCATACAGACTGCAGAAAATTCCTTACTGATAAGAGAAGAATTCTTGTAGCAAAGCGGAGAATAGCAAATTGCAACGATACCTCAGAACGTCCAAAACTCAGATCTCATTCATTTTTTGACTTCCGGGACCACTGTTTGTTCTGTGGATTTCCAGCTAAAATAAATGACAGGAAACGTGGAAACGATGCTTTTAGTGTTAGAACATTTGAATTTCAGAAGACCATTGGGAAAATTTGCGAAGAAAGGAATGACAGTTGGAGCCGTGAAGTTAAAGGAAGGCTGGGAGTTATAAATGACTTACACGCAGCTGATGCTGTATATCACCAAACCTGTAGTGTCAATTTCCGTACCAGAAAAAACATTCCAAGCACATTTTCTCCAACACCAGCGAAACAAAAAAAAGGAATGTACCTAAGGTAGACCAGTAGAGCTCATACAACAGAAAGCATTCATGAAAATAACTGATTATTTAGAAGCAAATGACGATGAGCAAATTACCATAGTAGATCTTGTTGAAAAAATGGAAGAATTTTGTGAAATCCCTTACAGTGTTGTGTACATGAAGCAAAAGCTTCAACAAAAATATAACAAAGACATTGTCTTCACTGATGTGAATGGCAAAGTGGATGTTGTCACATTTTGTTACACAGCTAAATCAGTTCTTCATGACTTCTACATGCAACAGAAAAAAGATCCTGAGTCAGACAAGATTGCTCTAATAACCGCTGCATCCAAGATCATACGCAGTGACATTAAGTGCATGTCCATTTCAAAGCAATCTTATCCATCCCCAACAGAAGTAGGATCGATGAATTTTCATACAAGTTTCTTACCGCTGTCACTGAAAAAATTTTTAGATAGCATTTTCATAGAAAAAAATCCTAGTCTGAAGATAGCAGCTATTGGTCAAGCGATGATTCAGGCGGCAAGGCCAAGGGTCATTATTTCACCATTACAAATCTGCCTGGGTGTTGTTCTGCATCAACACTTTGCCTCTCGTTTCCTTATCGACACCTTGCATAATCTTGGCTTCTGCACATCCTACTCTGAAATTAAAAAGTTCCAATCATCCGCTGCTGTGGTACAGGGCAATTCACTTCAGGTTGATGTTGGAGAGGAGTCTTGTTTGCAGTTTGTCGCAGACAATGTTGATCACAATTCCTGTACGATTGATGGTCTGAATACTTTCCATGGAATGGGAATCATGGCAGCAATAACACCAGTTGTGAAAAAAGATTTTCAAGTTCCAAGAAGAGATGTTTCAAAAGAGGAAGTACTGAACATTGGAACAATTGATGTATCTCTGTACCAGCAGAAAACAAAGACTGAAAAGATACCATTTGCCAAACTCAGAATCTTGGAAGCAAAAAAAAAATTTTGGGAATTAGACTTCATGTCATCCATAATTTGGCCGTTGAAATATCCAAAACCTGCATGGTCTGGATTTTTACAGATGTTTAGTAGTGGAACCTTCCCTGGACAGTCTTCGTCAGTTTTTTTTCCCAATGATAGACCCTGATAGAAGTAACATGTCTTGCATCTACACAACACTCAAATTTGTTGGTAAGGAAGCTTCGAGGTATAACAAAACGCCCGTAATAACTTTCGATCAACCCTTGTACTGGAAAGCGCTTCTTATTACTAGAAATGAAAGAGAAAGTGACTTAAATAGAATAGTAATACGCCTTGGAGGTTTTCATT
Organism: Saccostrea glomerata; assembly: GCA_003671525.1. Lineage (NCBI taxonomy): Eukaryota > Metazoa > Mollusca > Bivalvia > Ostreida > Ostreidae > Saccostrea > Saccostrea glomerata. Next base: position 168,232 of record PRKT01000540.1, on the reverse strand, counting down.
TTACAGATGAGCTTCCTCGGTGCCATTGGACATATCATGGGGGGATCAGGTTTACAAGAGCTTCTTGAATGTGTCTATGCTCCAAATGCCGTTGTACATATGCTCAGTGGAAAGGCTGTTTCAAGAGCCGTCAGAGGTCATTTTTTGGTTGAATCTACTCTTTATGCCCTAATTCTGTCTGAGATTTATGGAATACAAATTCCAAATGAAGAAAATGGAGGGGAAAAAAATCCAAACGATGAATCAAGGGAACTTCAACCTGATGACACAGATTTAGATATGGAGAATCATTCTGTAGAAAACTCGTCAGATTGCAATCTTGCACAGAAGGACAGCGGTAATGCAGATGAGAGCTTGAGTGGCAGAGATGATAGCTTCCACATGTGGCATCCTGACTTACAAGTTATTTGTGCACTGTATGACGATATGTGCAATGAAAACTTATCAGCGGATGAAGCTTGTAAAAATGATGTTTTTAAGGGCATAAAAGACAAAATGTCAGGATTTATGAGAGAGATCTCCACGAATCGCACAGCTACCCTTTGGTTTGAATACTTTAACATGGTTTCCCTCCTGCACACATTTATAAAAGCTGAAAGGACAGGGGATTGGTTTCTACACCTACAAACAGTTCAAAAAATGCTGCCATATTTAGCTGCTGCTGGACATAACCTATATGTTAAATCTGCATATATTTACTTGAGTGAAATGTGCGAACTAGAAGAGACACATCCTGATGTCCATAGTCTTTTTGCAGCAGGCTATCATGTTGTTCGCAGATCCAATAAGTACTGGGCAGGATTATCTACCGATTTATCAATTGAACAGATCTTGATGCGTAGTCTGAAAACAACAGGTGGACTTACCAGAGGCAGAGGAATGTCCGAGTATCAAAGAGCGTTGTGGTTGTTGTCCAGCCCAATATGTGCAGAGATTACTCAGAGTCTACAGATATTGACAGAAGTAAACTACAGCACAAGTGAGCAGCATAAAGAAACTTCAAAAAGCAGACAAGAAAGAGATCATAAAGACCTGTTAGTGCTTGTGAATCGGATAGCGGAGCGGAACCCTTTTGATAGAAATGTTGATCAACTTCGAAGTATCGAAACAGGGATGACAGCAGAAAAAGATGTGAATGTTGACAGATGCAATGAGATTGGATCTAAGATAATTTCTTCATTGCCTGGAAATGATGCAACCACCTTCTCTTTCAAGAAAAAGAACAAAGTCATAACCATGCACACTAAACAGGCCGTAACAATCGATAATGAAACTTCCCAAGTAGATCCCCAACTTTTATTTCAGAGGATAACAACTGTAGCTCGAGACGCATTTCCCGAAATGAGTGAACTTTTTAAATTTGAACTGTCAAGTCATCCATCTTCTCTGTTTGATAATTCGGGAATGCCACGAGAAGCGCACAAAAGCACCCTTGCAGATGCAATTTGGACGTCGGGTGAATGCGGGATTGATGCCTTACCGGTCGATACTAAATATGTACTGGATGGTGGGTCTTTATTGCACAAATTACGATGGACTTCCAAATCAACATTTGGCGATATATCCAAAATGTATTCAAGATACGTTGCTTCCAAATTTCCAAACTGCATGGTTGTCTTTGATGGTTACTCAAACGGCCCCACAACCAAAGATGTTGCTCACATCAGACGCTCCAAGGGTCTGACAGGACGTGATGTTTTCTTCAATGAAAATACACCGTTTCGTTCCAAAAAAGAAGTGTTTCTGTCTAATCAATCAAACAAATAGAAATTTATCGAGCTCTTACAGAATGACCTACAAAAGTCAGGATGTTGCACAATAAATGCACACTGTGATGCAGACCTTCTGATTGTTCAAACGACGTTATCGCAAGGAAAAGAAAATAATGTCGCTCTTATTGGAGAAGACACAGACCTTTTAGTGCTTTTATTGCATCATATTGATCTTGCGGAAAGCAAAGAAGTTTATTTTCTCTCTGACAGAATTAACAAAACTGGAAAAATATGGGACATTAAAAAGACAAAGATACATTTAACAGACGAAGTTTGCGAGTGTATTTTGTTTTTACATGCATTGACAGGCTGTGACACTACCTCTAGAATATATGGTTTGAGTAAGGGACAAATGTTAAAGAAAGTAAAAGCTAATTCAGCTTATTACAAGGAGGTTTCCTCTTACTTTCTAACAAATTCGCCGATGCCATCTAAAGAAATGCTTGCATCTCAAGGGGAAGAGGTTATAGCTGGTATGTTTGGCGCTCAACCTTGCGAAGGACTAGATCTACTGAGATTTCGGAAATTTGTCACCAAAACATCCCGTGTTGAAAAACAGGTACAAGTATGCAGTCTCCCACCGACATATGCAGCTGCAATATATCACATTTACCGAGTATACCATCAAGTACAAGAATGGATAGGTAATAACCTGGAGCCAAAAGACTGGGGATGGAAGTTGGAAAACGGGATTCTGGTTCCAACAAAAACACATCTCCCCCCTGCACCTGAGGAATTATTGAAAATAATTCGCTGTAACTGCAAATCAAATTGTGAATCCAAACGTTGCAATTGTAAACGACATGGTATTGTTTGTTCCATGAGTTGTGGGGAATGCCGTGGTACGAGTTGCTCTAATTCTATTGATGGAGACGAGGATCACTTTATGAACTTTTATCGACTTGAAATCGACTCAAACTATCAAAAAATTCAAAAATCCTTATATTTTAAACATTTATTAATTAATTTTTAAAATACATTTATGTCTGTATTTATTTTGATGGTAAACTCTAAGATAAAAGTTTGTAACAATGAATCAATTGAATTATTTTTGGACAAATTTGTGACCCAAAATATCATTTATTTCAAGCAAAAAAAAAATATTTCCCTCAAGAGAATTTTGGTGGATTTTTTATTTAAGTATAATATGAAAGTATAGAGACGTATGCCACAAAATTTTTTCTGTTGCAATTTGTTTAAGGTCACCCCCCAAATTTTGCTAAATTGACTGGACTATTAGGGTTTGAGCTCTCTTCAATTGCTGATTTGTAATACTTTGATTTGGCTTGATCTATTAATTGTGTAACTTTATTTCTCCAACATTTGTAATTTTCTGAATTTCTTTGTAGATGGTATGTTTCACGTAAATGTCTAGCATCATTTATTTCCTGTGTAAGCCATTTTGGTCGAATTTCTGTCTTGACTCTTTTAGTTTTTACTTTGGCATGCTTGTTAAGAATATCATTAAATAATGCATAAAATTTATTCATTATCTCGTTTGGGTATTTTATTTCAAGAAGAGTGTTAAAATTTGCATTTTCTAAATCTCTTAAAAACTTATTTTCATTGAATTGTTTAAATTCTCGATATTGGATTTCAGTATGTTTTCCTTTACGCTGTATGCAGTTAGTTTTCCGTGTCAAACATACAGGGTAGTGGTCAGAAATAGCAATAGGGGGCACACTTGTTTCACATATGTTTCCTGGTTTGGTTGTATAAAAATGATCAATCAAGGTACTTGAAGTACTTATTATTCTAGTAGGGACAGTAACTATCTGTGAAAGTCCAAACTCCTCTAAAGCAGATGTCCAGTATTGTGGGGGGATCTGTCATTAAATCAATATTGAAATCACCTGATAGTATTATTTCAGTATCGTCACAGCATGAGGCACGATTCACCTCCCTTGCTAGGTCCTCCGCCCAGCAGGAGGGGGCAGATGATGGACGATAAGCAGAACAATAAAATATTGGTTTTGAATTTTTAAGATTTTTCTCTAGCCAGATTGTCTCAATATTACTGATCTCAAAGTCAGTTCTACGTTTATATGAAATCTCATTTGAAATGTATATTAAAATTCCACCACCTGCCTTTAGTAAACGATCTTTTCTTTCAAAAACAAAGCTCCCAATGTTCAATTCAGAGTTGCCTATCTGCTCAGTCAAAAATGTTTCATATAAACCTAAAATATCTAAAGTTTGTCTGTTTTGAAGCAATAGTTTTATTTCATCTTTTTTGGAAAAATATGACATATATTTAAATTTCCGAATCGTAACCCTTTTTTACCAATCCAAATCCTTGGTTATTTTGTGTTGTTTGAATATCATTTTTATGGGTCAAAGGAAATGTTTTCTTTTCTTGTGTAACAGATTTGAATGAGATTGACATAGGAGAAATAACAGTAGTTTGTTTAGCTGAACTCGGGCTAATTTTTGAATCTGTGTTCGATTGAGTCGTACTTTTAACATGTGGTTTTCTTGTCAATTTAAACTTTGTAGAGTTATAACAGTTATCAGTATCGCCACATAAACATTGAAAGTTGTTACATTCATTACAAATAATGCTAAGAATAGAAAATGTACTAGAGTTTGATAAAGATTTAGTATGGTTGTTGACGGCTACACTTTCATTGCCCGATACCTAGAACATATATGGAAACGATTTCGTCTTGTGTCCTAATTCACCGCAGTTCCAACAATCAAGCTTTCGACCGTGTCTACAGTGGCGTGATGTGTGTCCGTGTTCACTGCAGAAGTAGCAAGTCACAGACTGGTAAAAACTTGCATTGGAGTCCCTACTGGTTTGACCGGAATTTACCCGCAAAATTGAAACTTCGCTGTTAATTCGTTTGAGAAGAACTGACGTCCCCTTGTCTGAAAGATGAATCCCGTCTTTCCAATAATACATACGCTTAACCTCCTTGAATTCACTTCTGTTGGTATTAAATGAACCTCCATATTCATCACATACATGTACATATTTTAGTGTGGTATTCACATTGAATTTATTATGAATATAAAAAAAAATAAATGAACACACTGAAAAGTTTTCTACAAAATTCTTGTGTTACTTTCTCTTCCATTTTTTTCTCACTTAAATGCTCCTAGTGCAACAAATACGTTGGAATTATTGCTGATCAAATATGATCCCACTGCTCTTGTTTTGTTAGCTGAATGACAACGCTCCAACAACGCCGTTAAAGCGCATTGTGATCGCCAACGGACGCTGTAGAAACGCCATGGGAGCGCAATGATCGCAGGGACAACTCCGTGCTGTCGCCGTGTTATCGCAATCGAAAAAAAATCACAAGACGATTAATCTAATTAGAAGCGCCCTTAAAATGCGATAGAAACGTAGTGACATCTCCAAAGACTGCGCGACATCTCCGTGAGCTCTCCGTGGAAGCGAAGTCTTCTATCATTGCATTCGTGCCGCGATCATGTGCGTCTTCACGGCGTTCGTACGGAGCTCCCACTACGCTGTTGGAGATCTCACCGCACTGCTACGGCGACAATACTACGTTTTTATTGCGTTCTTATAAGACCGCGATCACACGGAGCGTACTTTGTGCATGCCCAAAGTGATCGCCGTCCCCTGGCGTTGTAGGAGACCGTACGCGACCCTACGGCGTTCAGTGGAGATCTCGCCGCGTTGTCACGGCGCTGTAGGAGATCACCTCGGCGTTTTGCATTTTTTGAGGACGCCGTACAGTCGCCGTGAGAACGCAGGCCCGGTGTGACAGGGGTTTTAGGCAAATCGCTGGACGAAAATATATAGAATCTAAGTACCTAATACAGCCTATTCCGGATATATTGAAATTCAGGGGACCATGGAAATTAGTTCAATATATCCGTAATTCAAGATAAGCGAAATCTACTGAAGTGAGGTCGCCATTTTTAAAACAGCAATCCCGATGTAAAATAAAGAAGAACAAACCCGAACAAATTAATTTGGTAATCTTTTATCTATTGAACAGTTTACATTGAATACTAGAGTCCTTGAAGGTTTAATTAAAAAATTTAGTTAGTTTTGTTTGTTTCTTTTTCAGGCATTCACTGTCAATAAAAAGTTCAATTTCTTCAAGGTTTGCAAAAATTTTGTCATTTACGTTGGGTTTTTTTTTCTGCGCATAAGTTTTAAGTTTATTAACATAACTCTGGACCTGTTTATCAGTGACATCGTTTTCCTCGGGGATTTCCACACTTTCTTCGTCACTCTCAATAAGGTTAGCGCTGTTTTGTTCGCGGTATGTCTCCACGATAATTTCATCTGTAATTTCTTCCCTGGAAATAATTCCTTCGTCTATGTTCATGTATTCTACAAGCGGTAAATCTGAACCGCTTTTTTTTCCGAAGTTCACTTAGTTCTGCAAGCGGCATGTCGTCTGTGAAGTCGCCATCGTCGTCTTCGTTGTCCGATGGGTTACCGTCCAATGTCTGTTGATCATTCTTTTGTGATTTAGAGAAGCGACCTTCCTGAAGCAATTTTCAACACATTGACACGATATCATGCGCCATGATTTGTAGAGCCATTCAATGGCATTTTTAATGTTAATATTGAAGTCTGAATTTTCATCTAAGCATTTGATTTTTTCAGAAATGAGAAGTTTTCTGTAATAAAGTTTAAGTGTGTTGATTATGCCTTGGTCCCTAGGCTGGAGTAAAGAAGTAGCTTATAATATGGAGTAAGCTGTATAAACAAATCAAAAATATTGAAGGAAAAAGATTTTTACTACACGCTTCACAGGAAGAAACGAGACCTTTCAGTTAAAACTGAAAGGCGGCTTTCAGTGAATTTTCAGTTGCCATTCAGCCACTGAATGGCAGGTACATTTCAGTGACCTTTCAGTTGCCTTTCAGCCATGTTTCAGGTACCTTTCAGTCACCATTCAGCGGACACATTTCAGTTATCTTTCAGTGACCTTTCAGTCGACTTTCAGTGACCTTTCCGTTATCTTTTAGCACACATTTTAGTATCAATTCAGCGATTTTTTTACTGGCTTATTAATTTATAATCAGTTGTTTTTCCTTTCAAATATTTTGCATAAATTTATCATCCAATCTAAACTGTGTTTTTGTTTCTTATCGTAATAAAGCTACCTAAAACTGGTAATCATATTTATTACATAAATCTTCACGAACAATCAGAATTTTTCCAGTGAGTTTTTTTAACGTTGTTGTTTGTTACTTATATTTACATTTGAGACATATACTTATAATAGAACTACATGTACAGAAGTACACAAGAAATTGATCATTAAAAAATGCTCGAGTTTCTGATTGAGTTTACAACCATTCTCCAGCAATGATTCTAATTATGTAAAAATGGTGTCGCTAGGATTTATCCCCCCAATTTTTTTTTCCAAGTTAATGTATATCATTGAAAATTTCCTATTATATATCTATAATAAAAATTGAAAATTTGTATACCAAATAGTATGCATGTATTTGAATTGTTCAATAATGTCTCCGTACGTCAATGAAGAATCGTTTTGTTGGTTTTGAATCATGTCGTAAGTGCATATTCAATTTTGCAACATTACTAAGTTGCAGATCCTTGATGAAATGATCATTAAACTTATCTTTTATTATAGCACAATAATGCGTGTGTTTTGGACAAAAAATCAATCGGGAACAAAACCATCCTTCCTTTTCTTTATCCCGATAAACATATTGTCGCTAAAACAGGCCATATTTCCGTAATACGTGTTTGATTAGAGGAAGTGACTATATTCAAAACAATATCTATAGATAGTATGGTAATTAAAAGTTAAAAAAAACATGAGAAAAAAGAACATGCCATTCCCCAAGAAACACTAAAGTCAAGGCTTTTTGATATCACTGACAGCTGCTTTTTCAAAAAAAATGGAACTCGTAAAGATACCACAGAGTCTGACACATTTGTTTCATATTTGCATATTTTACTTGAAAAAGACGTTAATAGTAATCTAACAACCAAGCCCTATGATAAACGTGATGACTTTAACTTTTCTATCGCCAACTTCCCTTATTTATGCAGCAGTATACCTTCATTATTTGCATACGGAGTTTAAGTTTCTCAGTTGATTCAATACGCAAGAGCATGCTCTACATATGAACAATTTCTAAAACGAGTTAAATTATTGACAAAAAAGTTGTTGAACAAGAATTTCAGCTATCTCGTTTAAAGCCATCATTTCGTAGGTTATATGGTCAAAACAATGACCTTGTCAGCAAATACAATTTATCATTGAGTCAAATGCTGACTGACTTTGTTCATACTAATTGTAAGTTATGTACTGTATGTTATGCACTGAATTGACAATGGATTTTCCGTTATTTCCCGATCATGACAAAGAGCACACGGCGGGTGTGACCGGTCGGCAGGGTATGTTCATTTCTCCATGGCACCTGATCCCACCTCTGATGTTTCGGGGTTCCGTGTTTGCTCTGCTCTTATTTTGTATTGTTTAAAAGACTTTTAATCTTGAAAACTGTTCGTTATCTCCATATGTTTCATTTTCCCTCCTTGTTTTGGCGGTAAAGAGCACTTATAAGAATTCAAAAATGTAGAATTCTGAATTGTTTCAATTGTATGCTAAATATATTCAAAAATTGCATTTTCTTATAGATGTAACCACTTCAATTACAGAAGTTTAGATGATAATAATATATTGCTAGATTTTCATAAAATCTTAAGCTTGTCTCGTGACTCCGTTAAAATGTCAGAAAGCCTACCTTACATATACAAATAGCAAAGCTCACTAAGACCACTGTATTATACAGCATGTAATTTTAAGTACATGACACAGGCTGACATATCTGTTTGTTCTCAAGAATGTGTTTTGCTTTATCATTTTCTTTTTGACTGCAATAAATGTAATTCACCTTGCTTCACTTTTCTTTGTTGTACAATTGTAGAAACTATAAATCCTTTTCATCTTCGACTGTGGTTTTCCCTTATTTGATGGTCATGTTAGAAGCTCACATAACTCTAGCTCCTAACCCACCACATATTCATTTACTGTGTCCACTTTCTAGATATTTCCGTTCTGCCTTTATTCCAAAATCAATTTCATAGTCAATAAGAAATTGAGAAAGATTGTTTTGTTATAATATTGACTAGCTAGTTGGTGAATTTGTAAAATGGTGGGAGTTTTTTTCTAATAGGTGCGTTCTCATCTTTGATTATTTGGATTCTCTATTTTAGAATGGCATAAACAGCTGTTGCATTGTGAGAAATAACATCTGATACAGCTACTTAGCGTTGCAAGTTTCTTTAACCCATGTCTCCTGGAAAGTATGCAACCATAGCGTGAAAACTTACCATACTTGCATTTCAATAGACACTTTGCACTTCCTCCAATTAAACACATGAGTAATTTTCAGGAAATTCATCCATAGTTACTTGTAATATTTCTCCGCCTTGGAATGATTGAATGTATACTGTTTAAAGTCCCTCTCCAGAATATTTTACTGATATGGAGACGTCACTATTGCTGGTGAAGGGCTGAAAACTTAGGCCTATGCTCGGCACTCAAGGCCTTTGCGCAGGGAGGGATCTTTATCGTGCCACACCTGCTGTAACACGGGGCCTCGGTTTATACGGTCTCATCCGAAGGACCGCCCCATTTAGTCGCCTTTTACAACAAGCAAGGGGTATTGAGGACCTATTCTAACCCGGATCCCCACGGGGCTCTCCACCTTGGAAGTTTTTCTGATACGCCTTATTTTACGATATTGTTACTGTACTCTCTAAACATGAGTCGGCCGCGTGGTGCAGTGGTTAGGGCGTCTGCTCTAGAGTCGCAAAGTAAGGATTTGATCCTTACGTCGCCAGTTCGAATCCCACTGTGGGACGTGGAGACCGGTCCTTCGGATGAACCTAGGTCCCGTGTCGCAGTAGGTTCTACGTAGAAAAATGACCCCCTGATGAATATTCTATGGGGGTCACTTTTCGTCGTTACACCTCCATATGAGTGAAAAATTCCCGAGAGGGAAGTTAAAAAACATACAATCAATCAATTTCTGAATATGACACCAGAATAATTATAAATCTTTCAGCAGATGCTCAACAAAATTTTTTTTTGGCATTTTTTCTTTAACTTCTTTCCAAGGGTCTCTATCAACGGCATTGATCTTCTTCTATTGTTTGAAAGCAACTTCAAACTTTTTCCTATAGGAAATCTTTTAAATTTTCATTCGTGTCATACTGTTACAGTTTTATGAGTGTATCTGGTACCAGTATCTTAGAACAGACTATGAGGTAACAAACTTTTTTTCGGGGAAATGCTTTGATATGTTGAGCAAAAACATATTCTGTGAGATAATAAACAGGCTGTTACAATTCTGATATAAAATGGCCTCATCTTACAAAAATAACTGCGGTTGACTTTTAGATCTGGTTTTTCAATTTTAAATTTGTTGTGGAGATTATGCAAATAATCTGAAAGTATTATGTGAAATGTTGAAAAGATCTTTTTACCATGAAAATGCTACAATGGAAATTTTGTTCAATAAAATTATCCTACTAGTACGTGATGAAGAAAAAAAAATATTGTAAATACGAACAAACAGAAAAAACAAAGATTTTTTTTCTTATGAAAAGATATTTGGGGAAATAAAAAAAAAATCATGGATTGATTCTATAAAACCAAACGTTATACACTGCAGTCGGTGCTTACCAAATTAATAAAAGGAACAAAAACAGCACAAGTTTAACAGGATTTAACCAAATTTAACTCTAGATCTAAAACCAAAAAAAAAAAAAGAAAAAAATAATTAATCAAGAGATAATAATAAAAAAAACATTATATGACCATCTGGTACAATCTGTGTTTAGTTTTATGAAGCCCGACATTGACTGCTTCCTTTTGCCTCATTAGACTTATTTTGATGAAAATCCCTGGTGTTATATTCAGACTTTCACCTGTATCGTTTATATGACTTCACAATGTCAAGAATAACTGATTTCGATGAATAAATTACCATTGCTCATGATGAAATTATGAATGGAGAACTTGATCATGCCAGCTTTGTTTCCTTAATGGTGTTCAATTAAGGAAAGTTTTTCAGATTTGTGTGAGTTATTGGTTTGTGAATCCCACAGACTTGTGACGTAGGTATATTTGATGAAGCATTTCATGAAAAATATGCCTACGTGCAAATCTGTGTGATTCACACACAAATAATTCACACTAAACTGATAAACATTTCTTATATTTACATTTTAACATGTTTGGAAGCAACTATAATATACTCAATATTTGAATTTCTCGCTGTCCTATAAAACACAGCGAATGTAAATATTGTAAATTACACATGAACGTAACTTTCGATGTACATGTAACTGATTATGCCAGCATTATTTCCTTGTCGGTGTACAACGTGTACAACGCGTACCACAGATGATGAACGTCATTTTTCGATGTTTATGTAACTGATTATGGACATACGTCGACTACAAATCGACTTAAACTGTGCTTCTCTACTTTATTTGAAACCCTATCCACATTCAAAAACAGATGATCTGGGTTTTTTTTTATTTTAGTAAAGCCCTAAGCTAGCGTTTCCAGGAGTGAAATTTATAGGCATAAATGCTTTTTAAACATGCAAGTTACCAATTTTCTTAAGAGAATCTAATTAATTTTTTTTTGGTAAACGCTAACGCTAACGCTATTACATGACTTATCACAAGTGCGATGCAGCATGATTATAATGACATGCTTCTTATTTATCTTTAAAACATATGAAATATTCATGCGGACATGCATAATTATTTATGTGGACATGCAAAATAATTATAAAGACATGGGAATTAATTACATACATCACTTATAATTATGTTAACATTCGAGTTTACAATGGTAATATGTGAGATATGTTTGTTGACGTGCGGCTTATTGTCTTGCATCTTGACAAATATCTTGAATGTTAAAACATAAATTACATGTTGACATATTTATATCAGCATGCAAGAAGATTGTGTTGACACGTAAAATAATTACGTTAACATTAGAAGTGTGGGTTGAGATGCAGTTTATTATCTTGCATGTTAAAAAATAAATTGTATGTTGATATAAATAAGTCGCATGATAACATAAATAAGTTGTACATTTTGCACTTGGACATAAATAATTCAACATATTGCATGTTGACATAATTATGTTGCATGTTAAAATACATATCTTGCTTGCCAACGTAATTATATTGCATGTTGATATAAATATAAATAAGTTGTATACCAACAAAAGTACGTTGCATCTTCTATGCATTATGTATGATACCATATACTGGGGTTAAGAAGTTTATTAAAGTTATTTTATAAGATTGGTAATTTGTATATTAACATATCAATTTTCTTGCTTGTAGAATAATTACGCGTACATATAGGGGGCTGAAATATGCCACCACACCGAGGGGTGAGATTAGAGGTGGTATCAGGTGCCACGGAGGAGTGTGCATCCCATATTGACCGGTTACACTGCCGTGTGCTCCTTGTCATGGTCGGGAATAACCATAGCTGTGTAAAATATTAAAAATAAATTATAGTGTGCAAAAATGGACTAACAATAAGCATGAAAAACATCAGTCAACTTTTGACTAAATGGTAATTTGTATTTTCGGACAAGGTCATTGTCTCTACCATATAACTTACTTATGATGACTGTAAACTAGACTGGTGATAATTTTGTTTCATCAACTTGTTTGTCAATAATTTTCCTCGTTTTCTAATATTAAAATAAAAAGATATAAATCCTAAACGACGCCAAAAATCCTTAATTTTTTATATGACAATTAAAGCTACAGTATTTGCTGTTTTCCATTTTTTATCGCCATTCCTAAAGATGAACTAAGAAAAAACCATTTAAATATAACAGATTAGTGCTTTTTCAATGAAAATGGACGTTAAAATTTATTCTTTCTGAATTGTAACCTTCATTCATATATAAACGAGGGTTGCTCGAAAAGTTTGAGGACGATGTCAATCTTCGTTATAATAGGAATTTAAAATAAGCACAATATAATATGTAAAAATATTTGTTTTGTTGGTGTGTGAAGTTTTATTCCATTCGATATAAGAGAAATCAATTTACTTCATATTTAAAATCATGTTTTGTCCCCGCGGAGCACACTGAACGGCAATGTAACGTCAAAACATAGCGTCCAGAATTTCTAAAATATACCATCCCTATACATTTCACACAGTATAATTCAATGTCCACTCATTTAATCCTTTTTCTAATACTTGGCATTTACTTTTTTTTAAGAATTGCTCTCGTTGTATAATTGCCTTTGATAGAAATTTAGTATCTTTTATTACTTAATTCTGCTTTTACAGGGTAAGCAACTCTGAAGCGCCTATGTCTTTCCTTGACGTTCCAACTTTTTAATAATTTGTTAAGTTTTTACAGTTAAACCTTTTTTCACAGTTTGTCCTAATCCGATACAGAGCCTCTGTCACAAAAAATACTGCCTGTAATATTTGTACACAGTTGCACAACTCGCTTGTGACATTTTATTAAGAGTTTATTCAGATTTTCTCCTGAATAAAAGACAAAATTGCATCTTAATCCGCTGCTCCTTGACGTTCTAAATCGCCATCGTTTTTGTCGTTTTAAATGAGGACTACCTATCTTCTCAAGCTGATTTCTTTTTAACAAAGCAAAATATTAAGCCATAATTTGAATTTGAAAGATGTAACAATTCTTAATTTGAATGTCTAGTTTGTTTTTCGATTTTTTTTTCAAATTTACAGAGAATATGATTGCAGACATTATTTAGTGTATGGTTTGTAACTTATGAAATTTTAACACGCTCCGCGATCCGATTTTTCCATTTTTAAAATCTGGATAAGTTTTGAATAAATCGTTGTATTTTTATTAAATTAATACAAAGCCTTTAGATTCATTGTTAATATATTTCTACCAAAATTGGATAACATATGACGTCAAATAAAAAAAATATGACAGTTGTCAACAAACTTTTCGACCAAACCTCGTATATCCATTCAATTAAAGTTGATATTGAAGACACCACAGAATCTGTCATGTCTATTTCATCTGTGGATGTTTTAGACGAAAAGGGCCCACTAATTAACATCTTTTTTAATTTTTATAACACTATATCACAGGATCATTTACACATGAAAAAATTAATCTTTTGATTTAATATCATATTTACACAATTAAACTCCGTCTTAATTATGTACACACGGCAGTTATATTTTGAAATACTCGTACTGTGAAAGTCGTTTTTAGAAGATTGATTGATTGATTGTATATTGTTTAACGTCCCTCTTGAGAATTTTTCACTCATATGAAAACGTCACCGATGCCGGTGAAGGGCTTCAAATTTAGACCTATACTCGGCACTCAGGGCCATTGAGCAGTGAGGGTTCTTTATCGTGCCAGCGCCTACCGTGACACGGGACCTACGTTTTTAAGGTCATATCCGAAAGACCCGTGACTTTCACTTCTTGTGCCGAACGCTTGGCGAAGGAACAGTCACTACCTATGTTTACGTCTTAGGTATGACGCGGCGCCGCGATCGAGAATCGAACTCGGGCCTCCCGATCACGAAGTGAACGCTCTACCACTAGGCTACCGTGACCGGTCGTTTTTAGAAGAAAAGAGGAGGTAAATAAAAGAAAACAATTCTTCTATTACAAATAACATAAGATATTACAAATATTTAAAAAGATAGAACTGAAATTTTCCTGTGAATCAAATAGGGAAATAGGAAGTAAATATAACTGTTTGACTTACAGTGCATTAAAAAATTGCCAATGTCTTTCGTTAACCTCATATCTACATATTTTAAACTACAAGAATTTTTCAATAAAACGGTCCCCTTGATCCCCTTTAACATGTTTAATACAATGTTGATTTATTTCTTGGTTTAACATTGAAATAAAACATTTTTGTCTCAAACATCATCAAATTTTCTGATTTGGTAAAGTAAGAATTGAATAGGTTAGCTTAAATAATGTTAAAGTTTTTACTTCTAATCCATATAATTTTAGTTTTTAAGAACTTTATCTCTGCCATCCAATTCTTGGTAAATACTCGTACCATGGATCACACAGTGAACCATCTAAAATAGAAAAAGATTTCTTCAGCATATTGTAAAGGTTTGTACTCTTCATCCTCAACTGTAATATATTTTAAATCTTATTTCGAATTAAGATTCCAGTAATTTTAAAATTTCTACGAAAAATAGATATGTTGAGATCTCATTGTATCAAGATTTTTTTATCTCTCTACAACAAAAAGGGTGTCTTGAAAAGAGTAAACTTTTTTCATTGAATCACATTTTTATAAATGTTACCAAGGTCTTGACAGTATTTTAGGTTGTTGTCCTTATTTCCATTCTTAAATATTTTAAAAGTATTGATGAAAATACCGGATATTGCATACCCCATGTAGCAGAATAACAACATAATCTATGAAAAACGAGAGTGTTTCAACGTTTTTTCTCTCAACCTTCTTTATTTGCCTAATAATATTCCTCTATCACCTGCTTATAGTGTTAGCATCTTCTAAATTTTTCGATATGCAAGAGCTTTCTCCGAGTATGTTCAGTTTTGAAGCTGAGGTAGGCTACTGACAGATAAGTTGATGTAAGAAGTATAGGACTGACGGTGGATTTGACCGGTCGACAGGTGACGCCTTCTACTGTTAACCACCTTATCCTACTTTTTTAAATTTCCGGGGGGGGGGGGG
>PRKT01000540.1:148271-150702 GCA_003671525.1 Saccostrea glomerata | reverse complement strand
TAAGTACACAAGAAGTTGATAATTTAAAAAGTTTGAGTTTCTGATTGAGTTTACAACCATTCTCCAGCAATGATTCTGATTATGTGAAAATGGTGTCGCTAGGATTTATCCCCCAAAATTTTTTCCAAGTTAATGTATATCATTGAAAATTTCTTATTATATATCTATAATAAAAATTGAAAATTTATATAACAAATAATATGCATGTATTTGAATTGTTCAATTATATATGTCTCCATATGTCAATGAAGAATCGTTTTGTTGGTTTTTTAAAATAATTTCCTAAGTGCATATTCAATTTTGCAGCATTACTAAGTTGCAGATCCTTGATGAAATGATCATTAAACTTATCTTTTATTTTAGCACAATAACGCGTGTGTTTTGGACAATCGAAAACAAACCATCCTTCCCTTTTTTTATCCCGATTAACATATTGTCGCTGAAACAGGCCTGATTTCCGTATTACGTGTTTGATTAGAGGAAGTGACTATATTCAAAACAATATCTATAGATAGTATGGTAATTAAAAGTTAAAAAAACATAAGGAAAAAAAACATGAAAAACACAACCATTCCCCACGAAACATTAAAGTCCGGGCTTTTTGATATCACTGACAACTGCTTTTTCAATAAAAATGGAACTTGTAAAGATACCACAGAGTCTGACACATCTGTTTCATATTTGCATATTTTACTTGAAAAAGACGTTAATGGTAATCTAACAACCAAGCTCTATGATAAACGTGATGACTTTAACTTATCTATCGTCAACTTCCCTTACTTATGCAGCAGTATACCTTCATTATCTGCATACGGAGTTTATGTTTCTCAGTTGATTCAATACGCAAGAGCATGCTCTACATATGAACAATTTATAAAAAGAGGTAAATTATTGACAAACAAGTTGATAAAACAAGAATTTCTGCTATCTCGTTTAAAGCCATCATTTCGTAAGTTCTATGGTCAAAACAATGACCTTGTCAGCAAATACAATTTATCATTGAGTCAAATGCTGACTGACTTTGTTCATACTAATTGTTAGTCCACTATTTATGCATTGAAATAACGGATTTTCCGTTATTTCCCGATCATGACAAAGAGCACACGACGGGTGTGACCGGTCGGCAGGGGATGCTCACTTCTCCATAGCACCTGACGCCATCTCCGATGTTCTGCTCCTATTTTGTATTGTTTAAAAGACTTTTAATCTTGAATACTGATTGTTATCTCCATATGTTTCATTTTCCCTCCTTTTTTGGCGGTAAAGAGCACTTATAAGAATTCAAAAATGTAGAATTCTGAATTGTTTTAATTGTTTGTTAAAAATAATCAAAAATTACATTCTCTTATAGATGTAACCACTACAATTACAGAAGTTTAGATGATTATAATATATTGCTAGATTTTCATAAAATCTAAAAGCTTGTCTCGCGACTCCGTTAGAATGTCAGAAAGCCTACCCTTAAATATACAAATAGCAAAGCTCACTTAGACCACTGTATTATACAGCATGCCCAATGTGTACACCAGGTCACGTGATCCTCACAACATTTAAATATAGAATGCAGCATGCCATTTTAAGTACGTGACACAGCCTGACATATCTGTTTGTTCTCAAGAATGTCTTTTGCTTTATCATAGTTTTGTTGAATGTAATAAATGTTATTCACCTTGCTTCACTTTCCCTGGTTGTACAATTGTAGAAACTAGAAATCCTATTGATCTTCGACTGTGGCTTTCCCTTATTTGATGGTAATGTTAGAAGCTTGCATAACTCTAGCCCCTAACACACCACATATTCCTTTTCTGGGTCCACTTTCTAGATATTTCCGTTGTTCCTTCATTCCAAAATCAATTTCATACTCAACAAGAAATTGAAAGATTGTTTTATTGCGATACTGACTAGCTAGTTAGTTAATTTGCAAAATAGTGTTTTTTTCTTTCTTATAGATGGGTTGTCATCTTTGATTATTTGAATTATCTTTTTAGAATGGCATAAACACTGTTCCATTGTGAATAATAATGTCTGATACAGCTACATAGCTTTGCAATTTTCTTGAAGCCGTATCTCCTGGAAAGTATGCAACCATAGTGTATAGATTTACCACGCTTGCATTCCAGTTGGCACTTTACACTTCCTCCATGATGAAGCACATGTGTAATTTTCAGCAAAACCATTCATAGTATATTTCCCCTCTTGAAAGATTTCTCTAAGGCGCCCTACTTCACGATATTGTTATTGTACTCTGTGAACATGACACTTGATTTATTGTAAATGTTTTAGCAGATGCTGATTATGATTGAAACCATTGGTGATCAATTTTCATAATGTCTAGTTTGTTATAATTTCATGATCTACTTATCAAATGCTTTTATTAAGTCTAATATTATGATTCCTTTAAATAATCCATTAGTGTTTTCCTCCTTGTTTT
>PRKT01000540.1:128271-143271 GCA_003671525.1 Saccostrea glomerata | reverse complement strand
GATTGGACACGTAAGTGAATCGCTCACAGTCTTACTGATGACAGCTTCAGCCATATTTGATGTGTGCTTTTTTTTTTTTTTAATCCTTCAAAACTTACACATTCGCCATTTCTACTAATGCCTAGTACGGACCACCGTTGTAACCACAATTATTGATATACTGCCTTACTGGTAATATCTTTCATTTATGAGGAATGACTGTTTTTTAAATTTTGATATACAAAATACTAGTATATGGTGTAGTAAAATCAAGAGCTTGTAAAGGGTTAATTAAGCAAAGGATATTCTTTAAAGAAGATTGTGAATTAGATTTAATATCTCCAGAATCGTGTGCACAACATTTATTAATGAATTAATTTAAAGTCTCAAGATGGGATTCTTCTCATATTTCTTTTAATTTCTTTTATCTAGAAATTAATGGGGGGGGGGGTCAGAATCAAAAAGACAGGGAATGTCAGTAAGTGGTGGTATCAGTAAGATTAAATTTGGCCGTTTTATGTTAGATGCAAGATAAGATCAAGTTTTACCTTTTTCTTGGACATTTAGTTAGAATGAAATATCACTGTTGGCTATCATGCGATTCTACATGATGATTAAATGTCTGCTTAGTTTTTTTTTATTTTCATATTTACGATTCATTTTTCAAAGTGCACCAAAATTTTTGATGAATCACGGAATGTCATTCAAATCCGACTTAGCGCATTCTTCATGCATTTCTATGTTGTACTCTTAATTGAGTTTTGAACTTTTGCTCTATCTTCATGTACATCTAAACTAGGTTTTTTTTTACGTTGTTATGACCATCATAGGAATTTTCACTGTATTTTAGGTTTCAAATTACATTTTCGTGTTGCCTGGACTACAACAAGTTCTGTCTACCTGTTCAGTAAATAGGGCTCACTGCAGGTGGAACATGTCAAGAGGGGATGATTACTTCTCCCAGGCACCTGAATCCATCTATGGAATTTTCAGGGGTTCGGGAATTATGTCCTCTTAGCTGATTTGTATTTTATTGATAGATTTTTAAGATCAATCACTGTTTGTCATCTTCACTTTTACATTACATTGGCACCAATAATTCTCAAAACTTGGACTGTTTCTTATATATTAGCCAATGTTTTCTTGCCAAACTGAGTACCTGTAAATTGCCAGAAATTTAAATAGATCAGTTTTCATGCATTTTTCCATAAAAACTGAAATTTCTTCTTGCAACTGCTTATCAAAGTATTAAAATCTTTACTCTAATAAACTCCATAAAGTATAATCAGCTGCATATTTATATCAAGACCCATTCTTTATGTGGAATAAAAATTAAGCCCACCTTTTGCCGTACGAAACACTGTCATGATATTATAGATTCTTGCTTCACCTGTTGACATTCGCTCGAATTTCTATCCCATGTATATTTCAATGTAGTGAATTTCTAATTATGTTACGTCTAGAATGCCACGTCTTATTTTAAGTCCAAAGATAACAGAGAATTGTACTATTTTATTCTTCTTTAAATTTTTTGCCATATTGTACCGTTACGCATTGTCTCTTGTACTCAGTAGGTACATGTACCCTTTAAAGCCGTTGGACCTCTTGTCTATAATTAAACAATGACATGTTAGAGTTTCTTTGGTTGTTACTGCAGTTCGGAATTAAACTAACGTCGCAGCTCTTACAGAAAAAAATACACAATCCAGTTATGTATTTTTTCAATAGTTGTGATGTTAATTCCCTTACAAAAAAAAAAAAAACTGCAAAGAATTAAACTAACACTTTATAGGTTATATTCATATCTCTATAAATAATGATAAGATCATTTTTCTGTGCCATTCAGGGATGCATTTGGATATATTTACTTTAAACAAAATTGTTGATATCTTTGTATCATCAACAAAATACCAGGCTAGACTTTACTGAGTGGATGTTTGTAGAAAGTGTTGAAATGTCTTTTAGAATATTGAAAAAAACATGGTATTTCATTTTAAAATATTAATTAATTAAGTATTTATTCATTCGTTAATTTTAAAAAAAACACAAATGGACCTGTGTCTTCCTTCAGAGACAATTAATTTAATCGGGATCAAGATGCAAATATGCGCTCTACGTAATCAGTCATCGTGTACATATACGTACTACACATCATGAACGACGATCAGCAAGAAAATCCTACTCCACGTGAGATTTTTTAATTTCTTCCTAGTGACATGTCAACGTGGTAAAATTAAAGTTGATACGAGGTGAAATCTTTTAATCTAGAAATCCGTGTACTGGTAGAAGGTATATTTTTTTTAAAGATTGAATATCGTTGTCCATATTGTTATTCTGTGCAGAAACTTGCATCATGCATTGATACAGAGGTTGCCACGATGGCATTGAATATACATTTTTAGTTAATTTATTTTAGAGAGTATCTAATGTATTTTGCTATTTCTTATTATGTTATTTTTGGCTTTTTATGTATTTTAAGTCTTGTTTCACTTCAATTTTCGATTTTAGAATTTTATAATGACATAAATTTACATTTTTTCCCGGATCTTCGTGACACCGTATTCTTCTTTGTGCTATTTTAGTCAAAGATGAAAAGGCAGGTGGTGATCATAAACAAGAGGGGAAAATCCCAGCTAAACAGGAATTGAGAAATGTTATACAAGAAGATCCATCTTCAGAAATTGAGGGTATATTAAATTGTATGATTCTTGTTAATTTGTTACATAGCCTTACAGTGTATTAGTTAAAATAATTCAAATGAAAGTCAGTATCATTTCTTATAACCTACAATCCTTGTATGAAAAAAATTAATTTAGGATGTGACAATACAACAAGTGACACACAACATGTGAAAAAGCACTGTATGGGTACATAGAGTACATGTTTTGCGTTTTGAAATTATCTGTGTAAACTGAGGAAAGTTATGAATATGGCAAAGGTCATTAAAAATTGAAAAGAAAGAAAAATTAATTAAAGTTTTTCTTCACTTTGGTTCATTTGCCATTGGTTTTAGAAGGTACAAAACATATTGTTTTACTGACTAGCTGGTTAACATACAAATAGCTAAATTGTTATTGTAGTTAAAATGCACTTAAATCTTTGATATTTTGAGCAGATGAGTGGAGTGTCCATGATGAGACGTATGAAACAATCAGTGGAGAGGAATCTGATATTGAGGACAATGTAGACCCCTACCCCGTCAGGCACCGGGAGGAGAACCCAGACCTCCCCGAAACCTGCAGTGTCCTAGAAACCAAAGAAGGCAGCAAAGTGTACCTGATAGGGACGGCTCACTTCAGTGCTGAAAGTCTCCATGATGTCAGCAAAGTAAATCTATATAAATTTAATATTTATCATGTTCTTTATTTAAGGGTTTAAAAATACAAATGTTTGAGATAACTATTATGTAAAAGATATAATTTAAATGCATTTATATACTTCAAATGTTAGTTTACATCATTGTTGCTTTGGTCATTTGATGAAAATGTTTCAGTGTTATACTATTTTTAAACTATGATGAATGACCTTATTGACCTCTAAAGGTCATACAGGCTACTGAACCTGATGTTGTGTCTGTGGAGCTGTGCATGGACCGCATCAAAATACTACAACTGGATGAAGAGACCGTGCTACGTGAAGCCAAAGACATGAACTTTCAGAAAATCAAAGCCTCCATTGTTCAGGTCATTATCTGCTGATTTTTGTATATAACAAGATTATCAGAATTCTGCAAAATTTGATTGAGGGAGATAATTCCATTGTTTTTTCTTTTTTTAAAGTTATGTCTTTCTCCTCTCTATCCCTAAATATTCAAAGCTTCCTCACAGAAATAATTTTGTTTGCATGTGCTCAACCATGACAAATACACATATAAGCAATAATCCCATTGCTCCCCTAATGTCCCTCTTAAAAAATTAGCAAACAAACAAATTTAACAAAACACTTATGGGTAAATAAAATTTGAGAAAATTGTTCTTAAAGTTATGAGTAATTTATTTTAAAATAACTGTTTAAATCTACAGAATGGTTTAGTTCAAGGACTGTTCAATATTATGCTGTTGAATATCTCCGCTCGTTTAACCAAAGAACTGGGGATGGCACCAGGAGGAGAATTTAGACAGGCATACAAGGAGGTGAGAGGTCTAATTTTTTGGCATAAAAGAAAAACGTTTTGTAGTGCTTGCATCCCTGGGGACTGAGGGGTGGAAAAAACCCATCAAAAAGGTATTTTATGTACAGAATTGATCCAGAAACATGGAGTTAAGGGGGGACCTATGTCGTTCTACGTCAAAGCAGCGTTATGTGACGTCACAATAGCGACGTTCGTTTTTTTCCCGCTGACTTTTGCAACTGTGATTAGGTATAGGCATATCATTTTTATTAATCAATAACGTACACAGTTTACAAAAAGAATTTTTTTTTCATCATTTAAAACAGTTTTATTTGATTTATGGAGTTTGTTAATATTAGAATTCTCTTCCTTTGGTTGATAATTCATAGCAATTTCAGTTGTGAAGAAATACCTCCATGATATCCTGATATAAAAATGCAAAAAATATAAGATAAAATTCAGCAAAGACAGCGGCTTAAATTAGGGAAATATTGTTAATTTTATCATTACCATTAATTGTATTTTCTGGATAAAACTAAGAAAAAATTAAGAAATATACTTGTACCTATATTTACTTAGGCAAAGACAGCGGCTTAAATTAGGGAAATATTGTCATTTTTATCATTACCATTAATTGTATTTTCTGGATAAAACTAAGAAAAAATTAAGAAATATACTTGTACCTATATTTACTTATTGATTTATAGTGTATGTAGATTTTATTGTATAAAGTCATTCCTAAGTTCTATTAGGTGTTGGTTGTTGACGGGGAAAGGGAGGGGGGGATGATTAGAATGAAAAAGAAAAGAGTTTATCTGTTCAAATTATTTCTTATCAAAATAAAATACTCGTTTTATTTGCAAAATAGTTTTATATTCAGATGTTTGTCAGTGCTAACTTACCTTTTTTTAGTGCAGAAAGGTCAATATTTATGACAGAAGAGTACGAAAATAAAAGAAAACGTCATATTTCTCGTTTATTTTATCATAAAGGTACACTTTTTTCTTTGTTAAAATAAAGAGATGAGTCATTTCTTTAAAAAAAATATGAATTACAACATTTTCACACAAAGACTTTTTAAGATATTGCCTGTTATGCATGTCGGAATTGTAAAAAATACGACAAGAAAAACGGGGTGATATTTACATTGTGCTCCTCTATAATTTTTCATGGGAGATGAATTACAATGAATTTGCCTTCATTTTAAAGATACAAGTCATATAAATTAAATACATGTTGATTTCGAATGTGATTTGACATTTTTGGTTCTTTTTAGTGCATATTTGGAGTAGAACAATAATGTCTGAAACTAATGTAATTTTAGCATTTCACACTGTTTTTGCACGTGCTCCTGTGTAAAAATAAGCATATAAAGGTATTGTTTTTAATACCTAAAAATTAAGAGCAAGTGGTCAGGAAAGAAATGTCAAAGTTTTGAAAATTTCACACAAAGGCTTTTCAAACATAGGTCCCCCCTTAAACAATAAACCTGCTTATTAATAATAAGTGCAAAGGACAAACAGTTTTACTTGGTTCTTAGTGCAGTTTGATACATGTGTGCTTATCAGTTAAGTTTTCAAAATATTTTTTTAAGTTCTTGGAAATATTTAAAAATCAATTTATACATGTAGTTGGTTTAAGAGCTCTACAGAGCTCATATTTCTTGTTGTGCAATGCATAAAATGCCGACTTTAAATTTTAAATAAAATTTACTAATTTTCTGTAAGAGGCAATTTTTATATGCTTGTCTGCTACAAGATTTATTCCTGCTTATATCTTTGTAAGCGTAAGTAAACCAACTTGGGAACATAGTCATTTCTAAGTGAAAAGAATGTAGACAAAGCTCTCATTCAAATATAAGTCTCTTGAATTTAATTTTAATTTGACATTTTTTAGTACTGAACATTTACAAATTGTCGTATTGTAGACACTAGGCTGTAATGTATTACTAATGTGCAATTGTAGTTGTAGTCACATTACTGTAAACCAACTTTTATTCGCGTGCGAGAAATTTTCGCGAAGTTTGCGAGAGCCTCGACATCGCGAATATTTCTCGACGCAAACCGATCCTTTAATTGTATATGTCTATTAACAACAGATCCAAAAAGGCTTGATCGCGAAAATTTATTGTCGCGAACTTGTTCATCCCTGGTTAATCGTGAAATAAAGTTGTTGCGAATAAAAGTTGGTTTACAGTAATTGAAATGATAGATGAAAAATCAGATATGTAAACCAATTAACTTTTATTTGGGTGCAAGTTTCCCCAAGAAACATGACCTTCTTCGCTCATGAATTTTTCTTGTCAGGAACCTATTAATCTCTTGTGTTTTTATGTATCCTGTAATTCCAGCCATTTAAATTAATAGTCTTGGATGGAATTCAGGCAGTTGATTTTCGAATAAAAGAGGATGCGAATACTGTAAATGTATTATATTTAGCGTGTACAATATTTAGCGGAAAATGATTTTAAAACAAGTTAGCGTAGATTTGATTTAGCACATTTCTTGATGTTCTTATTCATGTATCAATGTTTAAGACATTTAGTGATGTACTTGAATTAGCTGAAGTATCTTTCCGCCAAAAGCGCTAATGGAATACACCGCCAAATGTAATACATTTACAGTAATCATTAGTTTACAATGTATTACAGTAAATGATATCTTTTTTTTTACCAGGCACAAAAGATTCCCCGATGTAAGTTACATCTGGGAGATCGTCCGATACAGATTACGCTTCAGAGGGCATTCGCACTACTCTCTCTATGGCAGCTCATCAAGTTCATCTGGCATGCGTGGAATTTTGATGAACCTATCAGGTTTGTACAGAATAGGAATCTCCTAAGTTACACAGCTTTACAGAGTTATGCAGTCATTTTTTATATTAATCTTTTTAATCCTACTTTATATGTTTATTTAGACAGATAAAATTATAAACAATAAAATGTCTCTCTTTAGTTTTTAGTATGACTATCATTCCTGTACTAACAACAAAAGAAAGCATTTTATTGTTGAAATAAAACTCTACAAGTCAAATAGACAACAAACCTTGTTCATCTTATGGTTTGTGTACCCTAAAAAGGCTATGTTTGCATATTTTGACTGTTATTGCATGCTTTCAGTCCTCAAATCATTAAGCCTTGTCAGGTGATTTATTTTAGGTGGCAGACCAAAAGGCATTTTCAGTTGGTATAGGTTGAAATAAATGTTTGATGCAACTCCAAAGAAGCTAAGCCATGAAAGTTTTATTTTAAAATTTTATTATGAAGGTAAAACCTAGCTATCATGCATACTTTGTCAGAAGTGAAGGATCATTAGACTGTTAATTTATGAACCTGCAGCTATGAACAAATACCCTGATTCTTTTTTTTTGGGGGGGGGCTGTTTATCTGGAGACTTTTCTAGGTTTCTGGGTCTATTAATTGTTACAGTATTTTTTATTTGAAGATTTTACATTTCACATCCCTTTTGATCATGTTTTAATTATATATCTAACACTTTAGAAGCTAGTCACATAACTAGACTTCAACCATAATCTGCTCTTATGAAGGGACCATAAAGTCAGGGCATTAAGTTATCAGATTTGTGGCTGCAATTTTTTATTACTTACTGCTGTGAATGTTAGAAACATCTGGAAAGATAAATACAGTGAATTCAATGTCATTAAAATGGATACTTAGTAAGCTAGGTAATCAACAAGCATTTATTGATACTCTGAAAATCTCTGACATCTAATTTTTTGTCCTGTTAAACAGGTAGCCTAGCTGAAACAGCTGTAACAGTTGGTTTATAGATTTATTGATACTTAATGTGTCAGTCATTGGCAATTTGGGACCAAGTTTGAAAGATTGATTACTGCTATAATGAACAATTGTTTGAATTCAATATTTTATAGAGGCGTTCTTACCATGCTTATCGTGGCAACAAAACGAATTTTTATGCCCGAGCCTTCAATAAAATGGCTGTGGTATATATTATGCTAATCTTGTCTCTCCATCATTCCATCATAGTTTTCTGGACTTTTTTAACTGCTCAAGCTCAGTCTTGGGTTATGTCTTTAAGTTGATGAAATGCAGACCAAATTGGCCCATTTTTATGAAACGATTGTGTTTGTTATTTATGACTTACAAATCGAAATTTTAGATTTGGGTTGATTTTTCAATTTTTAGGTCACCTGAGTAAACTGGCCCCAGGGTCAGGGGTTCTTGTTTTAGGGTGGGGCTCTAATGATTATATAGTGAAAATACATGAATTCTTTGAAAATCTTCTTCATCACAAAATTTATATAACTGGCCCAAACTGGCAGATGAATGATGAAACAAGCAATTAAATTTTCTACTTTCTTATTTGTAAGCATTATGTGTCCAGTGGTAAGGAGCCTATTAGAATAGCATAAAAAAGAATGTACAAATGTTAATAATTGATATATCAAAATTTTTTTTTATTATTTCCTTCTCCTTCGGGACTTTTTTATTCTCATGTTCATAACTAAACCTAAACATTAAAAAAAATGCTGGCCTTATAATGAAGAAAGGGGCCTCTTTCAAAATAGATAATTTCAGGGCCACTGGGTCAGGGGTACCAGGGGGGTACTTTGACTAAAAATAAATTAATGCTTTGAAATCTGCCCTTTGATAAGCATTGGTGCCTCCTTCAAAATTTGTGAATTTCATGGCTTTTGGATTAAAACACGAACCAAATACAATCGCTGGAAAGTTGTTACATGATACTCAGGTGACCTATAAGGCCCGTGGGCCTCTTGTTACAAACATTATGCCCGTGAGACTGAAAATTTCTCATTGTTCATTGTTTTCCTGTATTTCTTAACTTGCTTTTCTTGTATTAATAATCATGATAATAATAAGTTTTGGTGGAGAAAACGGTTTGTTTTACAAAATTATAATAATGTACAGATCAAAATCCTCATTGATTGTTTTTATAGCAAAGAAGATGTGGAGAAATTCAAGGGAAAAGATTTATTAGAGCAGCTGTTGGCGGAGATGACCACAGAATTTCCCGGCCTTAGTCAAGTGGTCATTGAGGAACGAGATACATTTCTTGCACACTCCCTCAAAATGGCTGCCGAGCCAATCAAAGCTCCAAGTGAACCTAAAGGTATATCCCCATCTGTTGACACACATTTCAGAGATATAAACCTTGAAATTTAATTCATTAGTAGAGTATTTTTATGTGTGAACATTTCATTTGTTGAAATTTTTTGATTGATTTTTATGTCATTTATTTTTTTTTAATAATATTTGTTACACAGTCAGTTTAGTGACCTAATACGGATTCATATAGGGTGTGAAATGGAAATCCGTATTTGGAATTAATCCCGCTGAAGACCTTTTTCACTATAAAAAAAAATATTTGTGCATATTATGAAAATATTAAGTTTTAATCCAATAACTATCAACATAAAATATCGTTAAGGTAACAAGAAATTTAACTAAACTACCTACGTAAACAGTTTCTTAGCCGCCATTTTTTATTTACAATAACAACGGTTTGAAAGGAATCGCGTGCCCGATTTTCATATTACACCTTGACGGAGACGTAATACGGAAAATTTCAGGACGTCATATGATTAGCTTTTATCCAATCAGCAATCTACAAATTTGTCTGAAGCGGGATAATAGATGTAACACGATATAAATGAAGTTAACTTTTTATATTTTATATCCTTGCATATATATATTTAAGAAGCTTTAGAATTTTTATTAGTGTTAGAAAGGTGCATTTAGTCGTTAGTTCAAAATGAAAAATTCTCAATCACTATAAGTCTTTAAAATCTGCTTTTAACTGCTGTTAAACCTATCGTAAACTGTAGAATGTCTACATAAGCATTGATTTATGTGTATATATAATGTATTGATCTATGTTTGGATTGGTTGGGCCTCTTACACATGTACATTTAACAGCATATGGTTATTCATAAATATATTCTGAGAAATTGAATGTGACAGCATCCAAGAATTAAGAATTCAACTTTAGTATACATTTTTAGCTCACCTGAGCCGAAGTCTCAAGTGAGCTTTTCTGATCAAAATTTGTCCGTTGTCTGTCGTTGTTGTAGTCGTCGTCTTTGCCGTTGTTAACTTTTCAATTTTTCATCTTCTTCTCAAGAACCACTGGGCCAATTTCAACCAAACTTGGCACAAAGTATCCTTGGGTGAAGGGAATTCAAGTTTGTTCATATGAAGGGCCACGCCTTTTTTCAAGGGGAGATAATTATGAATTAGAGAAAAATTAATGGCATTTTAAAAAAATCTTCTTCTCAATAACCACTGGGCCAGAAAAGATGAAACTCATGTGGAATCATCCTCAGGTAGTGTTGATTCAATTTTTTTAAATCA
Organism: Saccostrea glomerata; assembly: GCA_003671525.1. Taxonomy (NCBI): domain Eukaryota; kingdom Metazoa; phylum Mollusca; class Bivalvia; order Ostreida; family Ostreidae; genus Saccostrea; species Saccostrea glomerata. The sequence goes on along the minus strand of PRKT01000540.1, from coordinate 132,829 downwards.
TGACCTCCGGGGGTAGGGTGGGGCCAAAATGGCCGATCAAAGTTTTACATAGGAATATATAGGAAAAATCTTCAAAAATCTTCTTCTCAAGGACCACTGTGCCAGGAAACATGAAACTCAAGTGGAATCATCCTCAGGTAGTGTAGATTAATGTGTTGTTCAAATCATGACCCCCGGGGGTAGGGTGGGGCCAAAATGGCCGATCAAAGTTTTACAGAAGAATATATATAGGAAAATCTTTAAAAAATCTTTCTCAAGAGCCACTTGGCCAGGAAAGATGAAACTCATGTGGAATCATCCTCAGGTAGTGTAGATTCAAGTTTGTTCAAATCATGACCCCCGGGGCTAGGGTGGGGCCAAAATGGCTGGTCAAAGTTTTGCATAGGAATATATAGGAAAAATCTTTAGAAATCTTTTTCTCAAGAACCATTGAAACAGGAAAGATAAAACTCATGTGAAATCATCCTCAGGTAGTGTAGATTCAAGTTTGTTCAAATCATGACCCTGGGGGTAGGGTGGGGCCATAATAGCCGATCAAAGTTTTACGTAGGAATATATAGGAAAAATCGTCAGAAATCTTCTTCTCAAGGACCACTGTGCCAGGAAACATGAAACTCAAGTGGAATCATCCTCAGGTAGTATAGATTCATGTTTGTTCAAATCATAACCCCTGGTGGGTAGGATGGGACCAAAATGGCCAATCAAATTAGGAATATATAGGAAAAATCTCTAAAAATCTTCTTCTCAAGAACCATTTGGACAGGAAAGATAAAACTAATGTGGAATCATCTCAGGTAGTGCAGATTCAAGTTTGATCAAATCATGACCCAGACCCCCGGGGGAAGGTAGGGGCCAAAATGGTTGATCAAAGTTTTTCATAATAATATATAGGAAAATCTTTAGAAATCTCCTTCTCAAGTACTTCAAAGCCATGATTAGTGATATTTATATTAATCATCCTCAGGTAGTGTAGATTCTAGTTTATTCAAATCATGACCCCCTGGGAAGTTAAGATTTAAGCCCCCTCCAAACTCAGTAAACTTTCATTTCTGATCTGATATTTGCGTTTTCCTAGCCTTAGTGCTAAGGTGAGCGCTGTGGCCCCTGGGCCTCTTGTTATATTTTCTTGTGCATTTTTCTCCTTTATTATTGCAGTGAAATTGTAAAAGGCAGTTATTTTGTATGTATGACACTGTGGTGTCACTTGTTTTAGATTACTTTTGTGTATTGTATTGGATAATGACATTGTGATGTAATTTGTTGCAGGTTACATCCCCTCAGTGGTGGTTGGGGTAGTAGGAATCGGTCATGTGGCGGGCATTAAGGCCAACTGGGAACAAGAGAAATATGACATCAGTGAAATCTTGGTGTAAGAATCCTTTTACCTCTCATCCAGTGAAATGCTCCTTAATTCTTTTGATCATAATTGTCTGTTGTCTGTCTTTGTTGTCAATATGGTACTGTTGTTTTTGTTGTTGCATTTTGATCTTCTTCTCCAGATCCACTTGACCAATTTTAACCAAACTTTTTACAAAGCTTCCTTGGTTGAAGGTGATAGAAATTCATTCAAAGAAAAACCACACTTTCTTTTGAAGGGAGATGAATAATAGTCAATAAAATCTAAATGATATCCTTCAAATATCTTCTTCCTAAATACCACATTTGGACAGAAAAGTTGAAATTGATGTAAAAGTCAACAACAGGAGATCAAAGTCTTAGAGTTTTACAAGAACATAAAGGATGTGTTTTCAAACTCTTCTCTAGAACATCAAAGTGCTGTAATTTGTTTTATTAATTAATTCACATGGATCCTCAAGAAGTGTACATTCAGGTTTGATTAAATAATGACTCTAGGGGTAGGGCGACACCACAACAAGGGATCAAAGTGGTTTATTTAAGAAAATTTAAAAAAATAAAATTTTTAGATGAATGTTCTCCTTAATACCAGTGAAGTTTAATATTTTGTATATTTATAAGATTACTTTATTATATGTGAAAATAAGAAAAAGTTAAATATAGGAAGCATATGAAAATAACTAATATATCCTAAAAAGTTAAGAAAAACAGAGAAAATTCGGTATAGCCAATATCCAGTTTAGTTAAATTATTTATGAAAATTTGGTAATATCATGCTATAGACCCGATATAGTAATATCTTTTTATGCAAAAAGAACAATCTTTAAACTTTAAACTTTTGAAATAGAAGTAGGCATCACATGATTTGCAACAGTATTTTTTATTCTAGATGTCAAGGAAAAATATGACCTTGACCTGACCCTGCCTCTCATATTAAACGGTCAAATTTAATTTCAATGATACTACAGGTGTATCACTTACTGATATTGTCTTCTTGATTCTGTGAAAATTTCATTGATTTTTAAATACAAGAAATATGAGAAGAATCCTACCTTAAACATGTTAAATAATTTTCAGGAGGGAAATACATATTTAGCGTATGCCATTGTGACATAGGCAACATATGTACATGTTATATAATACACTTTAAACTAAATGTATTATCCAGTCATACAACATGTTACAACAAAAATGAAATATTAATTTCTATTCAATTTCTTGATTTCCACGAATCCAGAAATAATCATTCTGTGTCAGATTTATCCATGATTATCAATTTCCGGTAAATAATTATTGTAATTTTCTCTTGCAGGGTTCCAGAAGTGTCAAAGGTTAGAAAATTATTGAAGTATGCTTTTCGGTTTTCCTTCTATGGAGTCCTGTGTTATGGATGTTATAAACTCTATAGAATTTCTCTGCCACTTCTCACGTGAAAGTAAATGAATCTCAAATTTTCAAAGGAAAGTTACTATTATCTAACGAAAAAAGCCCATCTTTCCAAAGAATGGCTGGACTTATGTGCTCCAATCAAAGCATTCATCTTTTGAATGACTGGACATTTATACTTGTATAGCATCCTGGTAAAGGTGGTATAATTTATTGAAAAACATAATCATTGTTTAATCTGGATTTATTTTATTTCTTATATCAAAATACCTATATCAAGAATCATTGTTCTTAAATTATTTGGAAAACTTTCACATGAAATACAGAACTGGATATGCTGGTTTTTTTTATATATATAAAGAGAGAGATAATTTTTCGCAAATATTGTATTTAATGTTTCTAGTCATAATTGCAAAATTAAGATGTATGTAATTTATATATCTTTAATGATTGTGTATAAAAATTATAGCAAGATTGTTTTTCATTTCAACTTGCATGTACATGTATCTGTTGATCATAGTTCAGTAATAATTTATTTAAAAAGGTGTCACTGACAATGCAATTTTTATTTTTTTCTATATATGAATGTGAAGTGTTTTATACACAGTAATAATAAAAAATAAATATTATTACTAGAGGAAAGCTTTTTGCAATACAACAAGATCTTTTAATAAATGAGGGCATTGAAAGTAATGTGTTTACATGTAAACTTTTGATTCTAATTGGAATTTAAAAAATGGTCGATTTTCTGTGAAAATAGAATTAAACATTTAATTTGAAACTTCATTTACAAGCATTTTAATTATACCATTTTTTTAAAAATGATTTTGGAGAGAAAAAATCCCAGTTGGAAACTATTTTTATGTGATATTAATTTCATTTCACATTTAAAAAATATATAAATTTTAATGTGAAACTTTATGTACTTTTTCCAAAGAGATTAAATGCCATTTTTAGGTCACCTGAGTAACTCAGGTGACCTATTGCTATCCGTTTTCGTCCGTCGTCGTCCGTCGTGCGTCGTGCGTCGTGTGTCGTGTGTCGTGTGTTAACATTTGAACATTTTCAGCTTCTTCTCTGAAACCACTGAACCAATTTCAACCAAATTTGGTATACAGCATCTATGGGTGAAGGGGAACAAAAATTGTGAATTTCATGGTCCGCACCCCCCTGGGGCCTGAGGGGTGGGGCCAAAACCACTAAAATTAGTACAATCTTTAAAAATCTTCTTCTTTACTCCTGGACATCAAGCAGGCAAACTGTTGACATGAATGTAATGGGCATTGTGTCCTCTACCAAAATTGTGAAATTCATGGCCCCAAGGTCAGGGGTTCTAGTGCTAGGGCGGGGCTATATAGATTATATAGTGAAAATGCATTATTTCTTTGAAAATCTTCTTCTCTGCTCCTGGGTATTAAATAAACGAACTAAGTACATAGTTATGATGAGCAAGAGTGCCTCTTCCAGATTTGTGAATTTTATGGCCCCAGGGTCAGGGATTCTGGAGTTAGGGCGGGGCTCTATGAATTATATAGTGAAAATGCATTTATTCTTTGAAAATCTTCTCTGCTTCTGGGTATTAAATAAACTCACTAAGTACATAGTTATGATGAGCAAGAGTGCCTCTTCCAGATTTGTGTATTTTATGGCCCCAGGGTCAGGGGTTCTGGTGTTAGGGTGGGGCTCTATGAATTATATAGTGAAAATGCATTTATTCTTTGAAAATCTTCTTCTCTGCTTCTGGGTATTAAATAAACTAACTAAGCACATAGTTATTATGAGCAAGAGTGCCTCTTCCAGATTTGTGAATTTTATG
>PRKT01000540.1:97294-127686 GCA_003671525.1 Saccostrea glomerata | reverse complement strand
GTGAGGTGCACAACTGGGTATAAAGTGGAAGTGGATTTTCTCTTTGTTACTCTGATCTACCTCTGGGTATTAAGTAAATAGAGTAATCATGTTTAGTTAATAATTATGATAAGCAATGGTGCCTCTTTCAAAATTGTGAATCGTGAATTTCATGGCCTCTGGTTTAATCCAAATTCAAGTGTTTGAAAGTTGTTACAAATACTCAGGTGACCTATAAGGCCCGTGGGCCTCTTGTTAAATTTGACTTATTACTATAAACAATGCTTATAATCAGGGACCTATATAATAAAGTCCTATAGTCCTAGGAACTGATAATTTTCCTTTGCTATTAACACATTAATTTGTAAGTTTAAAGCCACGAGGAATGAAAATCTTTTTGATCTAAGCATCAATACATTATAAGTATGTTTGCTTTAAGCATATTTTAATGAAGTCAGTTAGCTTAGAAATATTTTCTTACATATTTTTGTCATGAAAATATGTTTATTTTAATCAGCATGTACATGCTTGATATATGTATTATTGTTATATACTTTAAAGTTTGTTTTACATACAGGTATATATACATGCAAGACATCTATATGTAGGCACCATTTACTCATATTTCTATTTTTTGTTTGCCTTTGCTTATTATGCCCCCCTTCGAAGAAGGGAGGGCATATTGCTTTGCTGCTGTCTGTCGGTCGGTCTGTCGGTCGGTCGGTCTGTCGGTCCACTTAGTTTCCGTTCATTTTCTTTGCAACCGTTACACATACTGAAATGAAATTTGGTATCCAGATATTTCACATGAATATCTAGGTCAAGTTCTATTTTGGGTACGATCGCTCCATTTTTGACAGAGTTATGCCCCTTGGACTTGGAAAAAATATTATTAGTTGCCGTTTCCGTTCATTTTCTTTGCAACCATTGCACATACTGAATTGAAATTTGGTATACAGATATATCACATGAGTATCTAGGTCAAGTTCTATTTTGGGTACGGTCGCTCCATTTTTGACAGATTTATGCCCCTTGGACATAGAAAAATTCCAATTATTTGCAGTTTCCGTTCATTTTCTTTGCAACCGTTGTACATACTGAAATGAAATTTGGTATACAGATTTATCAGATGAATATTTAGGTCAAGTTCTGTTTTGGCTATGATCGCGCCATTTTTGACAGAGTTATACCCCTTGGACCAATTATTTGCAGTTTCCGTTCATTTTCTTTGCAACGGTTGTACATACTGAAATGAAATTTGGTGTACAGATTTATCAGATGAATATTTAGGTCAAGTTCTGTTTTGGCTATGATTGTGCCATTTTTGACAGAGTTATACCCCTTGGACTTGGAAAAATTCCAATTTGGGGGGAGGGGGGGCATAAGTGTTTTACAAACATCTCTTGTTTACTTTACTTTACTGCATTAGTATTTTTCTTGTTTCTCTATTCAAAGGATAAAAGAGCAATGAACTTATTTGAACATCACTGACAAAAAAATTGGTGATTCCGAACTTATTTCAGTAAAAACTGTTAGCATTAATGTACATCCAGATTCAATCTTAGATATTAGCAAATCTTTGAAAATCTTCCTGAAATCTCAATGTTCATGAAATGGATCAGCAGCTCCTTTTACCAAGTCTAGTATTGCCATCTTGAATACTGACTTTATTTGATGTTTGAGAGTGCTTATTTTGAATTGCTATAATCTTGCCCTGTTATATAATTTTTTGAAGATTGCATGGTTTAAGATTTTCCTTTAAAAGTGACGTCTATGCATATCATAAAAAAAGTTTAATTTGTAATTGGTGGATTTTAATAAACCCAAAGATAGTAAATTATCAGAGTGTTAGATTTATGAATACTAAAATCACTTAAAATACTGTATAAGTGGAAATTTTAGTGAGAAGCAAATTTAGCAATTTCTCCTTAAAAAATGGTAATTTATGTTTAGCTAGAGGTAATTTTAGCGATTCTAAAATGCTAACTAGAGAAGCTATTACAAATAAACTGCAATTAATTTTTAGCGATATTTTATTTTAGCGATCTCAGGACCCTCACTAATAATGCCAAAATTAAATCATCGCTAAAAATTCTACTTATATGATATTTAATATGTGAATCTAATAATTAGACTACATTTACACCTCACTTATATACAAGACAAGATATTGCAAATCATTAAAAATTGCAATAAAGTTGTTCACAATATATGAGATAAGTCAGATGTGAGTAATCAATGATTACAAGAAACTTTCAGAAAATTTGAAATCACAGAGTTTTTACCATAAGCATTATTTGAAACAACAAAATGTTTGACTTTTCAACACTTTACACATCAATTACCCATGATAAAGTTTAGACTGTATGATATCATTGACAGCTGTTTTTTTTCAATAAAAAAAATGAACTAGTAAACTTAATTACCTTGTCATGTACAAAGTTTTTCACACAAGTACCTGGAAATTGATATTGAAAAAAAAATGCTTGTGATTTTCTGATTGATAATATCTGTAAAGTTTTTGGAGACCAGGTCTTCCAACACTCTGTCGGAAATCCCAATGGTACCAATTGCATCTTGTTATTTGCATTTACCAATTTTATATACATGTACTCATATATGCAGCAAAATTTATTCAAAATCTTATACATGAGAAAAAGAAAACACTTGCTGTGGCCTTCTAATTGTAATTAGATATATTAAGAATGTATGATCAATTACATTGTAACAATATTTACTTTCATCCATATGTCTACATGATATATCCCAGTAAGCATGAAATAAAAGATACCACAGAGTCTGACACATCTGTTTCATATTTGGATATTTTAATGCTTATGGTTACATAACAGAGCTTTATTAAGGCCCAACAAGGATTTGCGGGTACCCTATGGTAATCACTATCTATCCATCTGACTATCATTTTTTTTCTTTTTTCTTCTTCATTTTTTCTGTTATTTTCGAATTACTTTTTTTTTGGTTGACCAATTAAGTTCAAATTTGGAAATTTGTTTGAATGGGCAATAAGACATTTTGTGATGCTCAATTTGGTTCTCTTTTCATCTGGTTTAGAGTTGGAGTCTAGGAGTAGATTCCTTAATTTTAACTTAATATAAGAATGAATGTGAAAAGAGAGATAATTGCTAATAGTGTTCCTATTGTGGTGATCCTATTGTTAGCCATGAAAGCTGGAGCGAGTCCCTTAGGATTAAATAACTTTTCTCTTGAAGAGAATTCAAAACATTACCTTTATCTGTCACACTGAGATTAATGGGCAATTCTGTAAGCAATTGACATGTAATTTTTTTTTTTATAAATTCTGCTCTGTAGGAGTTTAAAAACAATTCTGCTAATAAAGGACTACAATTATTAATCATCTAGATTCCAACGGTTATTTGGAAGACGTGATCTAGGGACTCCAGCATCTTTTTTATATCAACTGAGTACTTTTGTACAAAGAGTGATTTTTACAAAGTGATTTTAAATTGTAAATGAACAATCACAAAATTTGAAAATATCTGAGTACCGCTTTTATTTGTAAAAGGGTTAATTAACTTTTTATTATAACAGAAAATGAGAAATAACCATCACTTGCTAAGAGAAAAAATTAAATTTTTCTTAGACTTAGAATTAACCCTGCTTCATTTTTATAAGAGAGGCAACTCACTAAATGGAAGAGTGAATCCTTGCTAGAAGAGAAAATTCATTTCTGCTAAGAGAAAAATCTTACACTTGTTGAAAGATACTATAATATAGTAATTAAGCCCTACTAAGATAAAAAATAAACTCTCTTGCTTAGTTATATATTTATACCCCACTAAGATAAAAAAAATTATTGTGGCTTACAGAGAAAATTTAACTTGCTTGGAAAGAAAACTACCGAGGTAAGTTATCCCTACAAAAAGAGATTATTTGCATTTGCTAAGAGATATTATTCAACCATGTAAATATTGGTAACTTTTAAAAATTCAATAAAGAGATTTTTTTTCATGCCTTCATAAACGTTAATTTTTTGTAGTTGTGCCACTTTTTGACCATTTGTAAATACATTCGAAGAATCAAATACTTAAATACTAATATTCTTTTAAAAACTAAGAATGAAAAAACATAAGAAATTTTGAAAAGCCAGTTTCTATGTATGTCAGTTCAACTGTATCATCTTATAGACCTTAACTAGTAACATCTTTTTTTTACAGAAATACTTTTCAAAGTTTGCCGCATATGATACTGATATTTGTAACTTTCATAAAATGACACTTATATTCCAAATTGAAAGAAACACATTCTAGTTAATGACCTAAACTAAAAATAAATTGTAGAGAATACCGTTTCTTGTCCGTCGTCGTTGCGTCGTGCGTTGTGTGTAACATTTCACCATTTTGGAGAGGACTTATATAGGCCATGCCTGATGTCCAATCCAATTATGTAATCTAACATAATAAAATATTGATTAAATTAACATTTCAGCATTCTCAGCTTCTCTACAACCACTCAATCAATTTCAGCATTGAGTCCTCTACCAAAATTGTGAAACTCGTGGCCCTGGGGTCAGGGGTTCTAATGCTAGGGCGGGGCTAAATAGATTACATAGTGAAAATGCACTATTTTTTTGAACATCTTCTTTGATCTTGGCATTAAATGATCTAAATAACTACATAGTTATGTTGAGTTGAATAGGGCTGCCTTTTCCAAAATTGTGAATTTCATGGCCCCATGGTCAGCAGTTCTAAGGTGCTAGGGCGGGCTATATAGATTATATAGTGAAAATGCATTATTTCTTTGAAAATCTTCTTTGGTCCTTGGTGTTTGATAAACAAACCAAATACATAGTTATGATGAGCAAAATTGTCTCTTCCAAAATTGTGAATTTCATGGCCCCTGGGTTGGGGGTTCTGGTGTTAGGACGGGGCTCTATTAATTATTCAGTTAAAAGGCATTACATTCTTTGAACATCTCCTTCTCTACTCCTAAGTATTAAATAAACTAACCAAGTACATAGTAATGATGATCAAGAATGTCTCTTCCAAAATTGTGAATTTCATGACTTCTGGGTTTGGGGTTCTGGGGGCATTATTGATTGTAAAGTGAAAATACGTTAATTCTTTAAAAATCTTCTCTGCTCCTGGGTATTAAATAAACTGAACAAGTACATAGTTATGTTGAATAAGAGTGCCTCTTACGAAATTGTGAATTTCATGACCCAACGGTCAAGGGTTTTGGTGTTAGGGTGGGGCTGTAATGATTACTAGCATATAGGGAAAATGCATTAAATCTGTAAAAAATTCTCTTCTGCTCCTTGGTGATATAGAAATCCGTGATATATGTACATTTTCATAATGAGGATGGATGCATCTTTCAGATTTGTGAATTTCATTGCTCAAGGATCAGGGTTTTTGGTGTTAGGTCGGGGCTCTAATGATTATACATGTGTATAGTGAAAATGCATGAATTCTTTGAAAATGTTTTCCTTGCTCCTGGGTATTATGCCAATGCTCTAAGTACATATCAATGATGATGAAAGTTGGCTCTTCCAAAATTGTAAAGTCAGGACCCCTTGGTCAGGGGTACTTGGGTAGGGGTTATATTGTCTGAAAATCTGCTTTGAAATCTGCTTTTTGATATGAATCAACCATTTATGATGAAAAGAAAATTCATAATAAAATTTTTAGAATTTTGAAGTATGTGTTCGCAGGGTCAGTGGTTCATGTAGGGTGGGGTGCACAACTAGTTTTAAAGTAGAAATGCATTTTCTCTTTGTTACTCTGATCTACCTCTGGGTATTAAGTATCCAAAGTAAGCAAGCTAAGTGTATAGTTATGATAGGCAATAGTGCCTCTTTCAAAATTTTGAATTTCATTGCGTTCGATTTAAAACACGAACCAATTCAATTGTTGGAAAGTTGTTACATGATACTCAGGTGACCTATAAGGCCCGTGGGTCACTTGTTTACTCTTCTTAATGTATACATGCACACACTTTAAAGAAGCTGATTATAAACTTTTTTCCGAATGTAAAGTGCGTGCGTCATCAAATTTAATATCTCCGTAGTCTATCTAGTTAATTCTAGCTGTTGAAAACCACAGCACTATTTTAAATACATGTACGCTTTAACTTGTGTAACTATTGCCTGGTTAACTTTTATGGGGTTTTGATGATCGTAAAATGGACTTTAAATAGGTAAAAATAATCATTTTAATGTTCTCTTTCAAACAATATATTGTTTTATATATATTTAAACAAATTTTATTCTACTGGATTATGACCAATGTCAAGTATGTCATGGCGATATTTAATTGTTGGAAATCGCATGTTATTAGCTGATATACTGCAAACGGGGTATATATCTCAGTAGATTCTTTACGCAAGAGCATGCCTTAAGTATGAACAATTTCTAAATCGAGGTAATCATTGACAAATGTCTGGGGAAAAACTCTGAATATCAGCAGTTTCGTTTAAAGACATCATTTCCTAAGTTCATTGGTCGATACAGTGACCTTGATATCCAATACATTCCATCATTTAAGTCAAATGCTGATTGACGTTTTTCATACTTATTATGAAGTCATTATAAACACACGGATTCATCCGTTGTTTCCCGATCATGACAAGGGTGTAACCGGTCAGCAGGGGATGCTCACTCCTCCATGTCACCCAATCCCCCCTCTGATGTTTTGGAAGTCCGTGTTTGCTCTGTCCAATTTTATATTGTTTAATGGATTTATAATTAGACCGAATACTGTTTGTTTTCTCCATAAATTTCATTGTAAAAGGAGGATTTTTTCCTCTGTTATTGCTCCCAGATTTTTCAAGTAAGCAGACATAAGACACGTACATGCATGTGGTGCTTATGTCTGCTACCCAGACATTCTTCACGTATAAACTTTTGTCTTTTAACCTAAGTCGAATGCTGACCGACGTTTTTCATGCAAATTGTAAGGCTATTATTTATACACTGAATTTTCTGTTTGCAAGTTCATGACAAGGAGCATCCAGTGATTATGACAGGTAGACAGGGGATTCTTTCTCCTCCATGGCGCCTGGTCTCAACTCTGACGTGTGCTCTTCCTTCTTTTTGTATTTTTTAGGCTGATTACTGTTCACCGTTTTCAAATTTTATTTTTGAAAAAAAAAAATAAAGATATAACAAAGATGATCGATTAAAAAATCTTTCTTTAAACAATTGATTAACATCTTTGAGACTTTGTCGAAAATAAATGAACTTATTGTGTGTATTTTATAAATAAAAATAATTTCAATTACCTGCATATTGTGAGATCTTAAATATTAATATTATATTTTTTTGTCCTCCCTCAAAAGTCAAACACCAACGAAAAGAATTTTGAAATTGCGCATATAGTCAGACTTTGGTGTCTACTGTATTAATTATCAGTTGAATGTCGTACAACAGGCTTAATTTATTAGTTATGTTATTTCTTTCCGGGGAAGAGATTTGTTCAAGTTACAATTTGCAAGAACTTTGACATCCACAAATTTATCTACATCCATGTAGAACGAAATTGTACATAGAATTTGAAAGGACGTACATGTTAGGCATTAAATAGAAGTCAACAGAAGTCGTGAATCGCGTAGGAAGCGCTCAAAGGTAGCAAAGTAAAGGACAAAAGACCCCAGTACCTCAATCATGTCACTTGAATAAATAAAACAATTCCCTTACAATTAGAATCATTTATGGCACGTTAAAGGGGAAATGATGAACTGCAGGCTCTGATTGATGGCATTGCTTATATTTAGCCAGTAGCCTGTATAATACACTGTACAGACAGTGGTTAATTTTCATATCGAATATGCTGCTTTTGAGTAGAGAAGGACGTTTAATCGATGTCCATTCAAACTTGGAACAATTTTCTGAAGACATGTTGCATTTCAATGAAGAGTAACATTGGAGCGCGAAGGAAAATGGCTTTCTATCGTTATACTACGTACAAAAGGATCTCTTACGCTTCTTAGAGAAAATACTATTTATCTGTTTTTAAGCGCCACGTTCATTATACTTTCTCTTCGAAAAAAAAACTTCATTTTTCAATGTTAGAGCAAATAACGACGATTGAAATATCGATGTAATTTTTTTGTAACTATACTCATACACTGTTGGTGGTGTCATATCAGTTTTAATGGTTTTTGCAGTGTCCATTTAAAAAGTAAATTTTTTTCTTGCATACTTGTGTTTCCTACGACATATCCAATTGATTTGAGAAAGACCGACAACACTATTTGATCCCAAAAGTACACATGATGTTCTTAATTCATAATTTACATTCATTTTTTATTTATTTATTTTATTCGATTTAAATTGTTTTGCCGTCTTAAAAGTATAAAATGAGTACGAGGTTATCTGTTTCTAAGAGAAGTGACGGAGAAATTTATACGAATAGCAGTCCTCTGAAATACAGACAAAGAAATCAATAAAATATCTCGCGACGAAAGTGATTTTTATGACTTCCATAAAACGGGAGCTAAATGTATATTTTGTTACTTTTTTCATTGAAAACCACGGGAAGGGGTGAGTTACTATTGATCTTCATTCGATTTAAAGACCAAATATTAAATAAATGTAAAAGTTGAAATTCAAGAGATTTTAAGTTCAATTTTTGTTGCACTGTGTATTTCTTCATTTGATGTATTGTATTATTCATCTATTATTTTAATTTCTAAGTTTAACATATAGATTCACCTAAAGGGTAATGCTCTGAAAATGTCTTCCCGCAAAAAGTATTTAGTAATCTTACTGGCAAGTTTTCAAGATATTTTTAGTGTACTTCATTTTATGTGCATTGTTTGCTGTACACAGGTACATGATAAAAATAACTTTAGAAGAAATTTAATATCTAATGAAAAAAAGTATGAAAATTGTTGATCTCTGGAAGTATAAGAAATCTTTCAAATGTAATTATTTCTGACCTATTTATATAAGTTTTTCGTTTGTTCATGCGCGTATACAAACTGTGACGTTTTTCAAAGATTTTTAACTTCCTAAATTAAATCATTTATAGAGGTAGAAACACTTCGGAAATCTTGTTTAACTAATCCTGATCGCTAGCCTTACGTAATTTGTTCAAACACATTAATGCCTTTTCACAAATTGCATTATAAACTTGGTAAATATTGAACAGATGGGTGCCCCACGCTGCAGGGAGTCACCTCTATGTTTCTACACACTTTGGTCGTCCTACAAACGTTTTCACGAATGCTATTATTGTCCACCTTGATCAATAACACAGTTGATATCATAAGACACCTTAATATTTGGTAGAGAAGATGGTTTTCTGGCTGTGTAATGAGAACAGATGAATTCCACTACATCAGATCTAAATGAGGATTTTTTGCCTGAATCCACAACACCATATTTGTTTTACAAGTCATTCTCCTCCATACCAAAGAAAAAGTAAGTAGGAATTTTGAATTGTTAGTCGTGATTTCTCCTTAACATTAAAAGGGATTACAGCAGAAAGAGAGAGTACGGTTTTTTGTTGGTTTGTTGTTTAACGTCCCTCTTGAGAATTATGTAATAGTTAGATCATATTAAGTAAATTGTTAAATCCGCAATTTTAGAGTAGACACTCTTACCGCTGCGCCATACGGGCGAGGAGAGAGGGAGGGGGGGGGGGGGGGGGGGGGGGGGGGGGGGGGGGGGGGGGGGGGGTGTAAGCTAAGGTTTTGATAGTATATGTATATACACAAGTCCATCGCTTATTTTGTGCTACTTTTTCCTCCGCGAATTCATGTACTTGGACCGAATGCATGATTTTATGTACACCCAATACGTTCACAAAACTCAATTGCCCTAATTTTGCCCTGATTAGGGATATTGCGCTCAATTTTGAGCAATCTAATTTTAATTAAATTGAATTTTGTGAGTGCTATATTATGTTAACTTTGTTAACAATGTGATCGTATTCATTAGCATTGTACATATAACTTGGCGCAAATGATTGAGCATTACATGAACAAGTACATGTAGGCATTGTGTTGATGCACATATAATTTAATTCTGTTTGTATTCTTGTCTCTCATTGGTTGATTTCCAAAAAGGAACGCATAACATTTTGTATAATCTGGTTTGGTATGGGGACACACCCCCTTGACAACCAGCTGAATCATCTGTATCCGTCAATCCCCTCATTTCCAGTCCTTCGGATTCATGAAAAATTCCAGATTTAATGAATGTACCTTTAACTTCAAACAGTTGCTCGATCTTACCTCATGTAAACAAGCATCATGGCTGCTAGATCTATGTATCAGTTTTTACCTCCCCTTGCTTCCCATCACTTCCGTTACTACGGTTGTATTATTGCGCGGTAAATTTGAACTAATAAAAACAACACAATTTTACATCCCCAGTTGTTTTATTATTTTAAAATTAAATTATAAGGAATGACTCTAATTCTTGGCCAGATTATCGAGTATAATATGGTTTGGGTCAGTTTACGCTTTTTTATAATCCGCTTCGCGGATTATAAAGCGTAAACTGACCCAAACCATATTATACTCGATAATCTGGCCAAGAATTAGAGTCATTCCTTAAGTAATATAGGCAACTGCGTGTTCGATTCTCAGCTCTTGGCGGGAAGCTCGATTGATAACATGTATACATCAAATCATGCAAATTATCCGTCCAAATAATAAAACACCTCTCCTAAAATTTGTACTTTAAAAGCTGCTTGGTCGGAATTCCATAGATCATTCTTAATGGGTAGCCTGTAATGGAGGGACTTTCGGTGTTAATGAAATACGTCTATGTCTGACGACAGTCTATAAAACTCCGGAAGTTTATTTCCCCTGATCTTTATCGGTCCTGACAATCAGTCTTATATTCGTGGACATCCTATCTTTTCTGTCAAGTAATGCGAAATAGTCAACCTTCACCAATAAAAAGACTTCATATACCGAGAGTGCATTTGCTTGTAGGAAATTATATCTTTTTTCTCTGTTTTGTTCTATTAAGTTTTAATAAACGTCAAACAGCGATATAAATGATTTATTTGAACTGATGAAATGACTGTCGACACAGCTTTCAAATGAAAAAAAAAGTGTTTATGGAAGGCTCAGGTGCTTTTGAAGGGAAAGATATGATTAAGATGCTAATTAAAAAATTCTTAATATGTAGTACAAATGTCTTTGTCTCGTTGTTTCCTGCATATCCTTCATTCGATATCTTTGATGACTTTGGGTGGAGCCTTCTTTCAATTGATAAAACATTAAGAGCATGTAACAAAGATTTATAACACTACTAAATGAACATGCAGTAGATGGGTATGAAATTCTCATATTTTAATTGCAAAAAAAAGTTTGATTCTTTGTTTTAAAGTCCATCTCGAGAATTCTACACACAGGAAAACGCCACAGTTTACTGATTTAAGGCTTCAAATTAAAAACCTATACTCGGCACTCAGGGCCATTTAGGAGCAAGAGATCTTTTTTGTGCCAACACCTACTGCGATATGGGACTTCGGTTTAACGGTCTCATCCGAAGGACTGTTTTCAATGTCACACAGTGGGATTCGAACCCGGCGGCGTACGGGTCAAACGCTTTACTCCTCAACTCTAAATCAAACGCTCTAACCATGTGCTAACGTTATAGGTAGAGCGCTCGCTCCGTGATTGTGAGGTCTTGATTTCGAATCTCGGCCGCGACTAACCAAAGTCGATACAATATGTGCAGCAACTGTTCCTTGGCTATGCGCTCGGCACTTTCCAGTTAAAGTTGCGGATCCTTCGGATGTGACCTTAAAACATCTGCAAAATGGCCCTGAGTGCCAATGAAGGATATAGAGAAAACGAACAGTACTCAATATCAAAGTCCCTAAAACAAAACAAAATAGGAGCAGAGCAAACACGGACTTCCAAAACATCAGAGGTGGGATCAGGTGCCATGGAGGCGTGAGAATCCACTGCCGACCGGTGACACCCGCCATGTGCTCCTTGTCATGATTGGGGAAATAACGGGAAAATCCGTCGTCAATTCAGCGTGTAAATAATGGACTAACAATTAGTATGAAAAACGTCAGCCAGCATTTGACTCAATGATAAATTGTATTTGCTGACAAGGTCATTGTATCAACCATAGAACTAACGAAATGACGACTTTAAACGAGACTGCTGGTTTCATCAACTTGTTTGTAAATAATTTACCTCGTTTTAGAAATTGTTCATACATAGAGCATTCTCTAGCGTATCGAATAAACTGAGACATGTAAACTCCGTATGTAGGTGTATTGCTGCATAGGTCAGGAAAGTTGACGATAGAAAAATTGTACTTTTTAAATGGTCAATGCAAAAACCATTGAACACTGATATGACATCATCAACAGTGTATGAGTATAGTTACAAAAAATTAAATCGATATTTCAATCGTTGTTATTTGCTCTAATAATGATAAATGTAAACTATTTCTCGAAGAGAAAGTAATGAACGTGGCGCTAAAAAAGAGATAAATAGTATTTTCCCTAAGATGCGTACAAGATCCTTAAGTATAACGATAGAAAGTTAAAGTCACCACGTTTATCATAGAGCTTGGTCGTTAAATTACCATTAGTGTCTTTTTCAAGTAAAATATCCAAGTATGAAACAGATGTGTCAGACTCTGTGGTATCTTTTATCTCAAGCTCACCGGATATATCGTATCGACATAGGAATGGAAATTTCGAGTTGAAGACCACAGCAAGTGTCTTTTCTTTTCACGCATAAGATTTTGCATAAATTCTGCTTAATATGAATACAAAAATAAGTCTGCTAATAACGGAGCGCAATTAGTACCCATGTGAATTCCAATAGATTGTTGGAATACCTGGTCTCCAAAAACCACATTGATATAGTCAATCAGAAACTCAAGCATCTTTTTGATGTCAACTTCAAAGTACTTGTGTGTGCAATCAGAATGTGTTTTAACAAAATAATTTTGCAAATGACCAATGACGAGGTAGTTAATTTTACGGGTTTCATTTTTATTGAAAACGCAGCTGTCAATGAAATAGCCTGGACTTTAATTCATCGTTGGGAATGGTTGTGTATAAAGTTGAAAAGTCGTAAGTTTTTAAGCTGTTGATTTTGGTAAAACTGTTCAAAATCGTGATTTCAAATTGTCCAAAAGTTCTTTGGAATTTTTGAGTATCCACATCTGATTCACACCACTTCTTTTATATATATTGTTGCACCGTACTTTTGAAGTTTTTCCTATACTACTGTCAATATCTTAGTGAGGAGTAAAGAAAGAGGCTTGGTTGAACATTTACTGGAACCCGCAATATATCTTTGTTTGTAAGGATTCTTATGAAGTTTTGGAATCCAATTTATATATAAGGTCAAGCAAAGATCAAAATCTGAAGCCCCTCACCGGTATATGTTGACGTCTAGGTATGAGAGAAAAATTCTCGAATGGGACATACAACAACATACAATCAATCTAACGATGGGCGATTTGCAAAGAAAACAAGATGTGTTTGCGAATGACTGATGCCTTCATATGGCAGCTAAAAACGAAGGATGAAGTTTCAAATGAGTGTAAAACACCAAAATCAAGGTCAAGAGTTATAAAACGTTGGTACCTAATCATGGACGTTATCAAAAGGAATACACAATTGAAATATACCAAGCAGTCAGAAAAATAAGATAGAGTTAAAGATTTTCAAAAATATGTCATTCTCAAACGTGAAGAATGTAATATTAAAATAGTTTAACCAAATGAGATACCTTGTCTTAAGAAATACACGAGTTAAAGAAGGTAATTAAGTCTTAGTAAAAACCTTTAAAATATCATAATCGAAATATTAAAAAAAAAATCAAATGCATGACAAACTCAAACAACAAGATCAGAGGGTCATAAATATTGAAAACCAGAAGAAAGATGATTTAATAAGAAATATAGGTGCGATATACAAAAGCATTTCAAAAATTATCGCAAAGGTAAAGTTAATCAAACTCAAACGACAAGGAAAATCTTCTATTTTATAGATCTTTAAAACATCCCTATTACAGCTCAACAAACTTTTTAAGCTCACATTGTTTTTTGCACAAACTAAGGTCACATAGTTATAATGTAATATTGTGTTTTGAGACATCAAAATACATTTTAAAAGTAATTGTTTACATTATTTGAGTTTTATTTAATTTACTAAAACATAATTCATACAAATCAATTGCTAGAACTTTATTATATTCTTGGCTGAAGAATAACAATTATTTCCATTTGATTTTTTGCAGTCTCTTGCCAATTGTAGCTGTCTTTTTATCCGTTCTTTTGAAAGCAGTAGCTCTTTTCGCTGAAACATAGACACGGGCACAGTACAGCAACTGTAACTTGTATTTACTGTACATTCTGACTATTTAGCTCAAGGTGATAATAGTATTTTTCATCTGTTTGACTGCTTTGTATGTTAATAAGGTGGCATTTTTCAGAGTCACCTTCGAAAAATCTAGAATCATAAAAGATTTATTTTAACGTAAAAGAAAATTTTAACGTTTCAAACCGTAAATGCAGAAGAATTTTCCTTTTCATCGAAAAATTTTGCCATTTAAAAAAACAATACTTCATTATCCTACCCTGTAGTATGGTTTCTCTCTGCAATGTTATCCCTTTTCGATGCTACATTTCGACAAAACGCAGATGAGTATGGTAAATAAGCAAAGAATTTTAAAAATTACTCACCTTTAAGAAGAAGATTTAAAATTTTCAACTACATTTTTTCAAAGAAAGCATGTTTTGTATTATTTGTAAAATACCTATGGTAGAGGCCTATAGTTGAAACATCGTACTATTTATTGATAAATCCCCCTCCAAAACATCCACTTTGGAAATTTAAGATAATACTTTTAAAGGACATTTATAATTACATTATATATGTAATATAACGTAGGGCTATGTCATCGTTCTGAGGTTCGAAAATAGTAATTTTTATTACAAAATGTGACCTTAATTTGTGCAAAAAACCATGTGAGCTTAAAAAGTTTGTTGAGCTGTATATATGTTATTGCTTAGAATTGAAAGGTCGATATGAGCTCTTTATTATTTAATATTTATTTTTTAAGACAAAAAGAAAAAAATGTCTTATTTGCAAAGAAGACATTTTTTAGTTTTTGAGAAAAAAAATTACTCATGAATTTACAAATAAAACATATTATTTGTGAACATTTTACAAATCTATGGTAAAAAATCTTCATATTAATATTTTAGAAGGAAAACCAATTTTAAAGCTGAAATTCCAAGATTATTATTTAAAAAGTCAACTTTGAAAGTAATTTTACAAAGTTTAAAATTCGAATCACACAACATAAGGTTGAAATTAGTACATACCACTTGCGTAAGAAAGACATAAATGAGCAACGGACTTCAATAGTATATTTTGAAAATATATTATACTGAACAAAATGTATTTTTGTATGGATTAAAGCAAGACATCATTTGATTCTACATATAAATCTAAAACGCGTTTATATAGCAATTCTTACCAACTGATTTCTTTAAAAGTTAATCACTGATATTGTAATATATTGGTAGGATCAGCTCTGAAGAGGATTTCTTGTTCTTATAAAATTTATGGAAATAAATTATTCCTTGGATTACATTAAACTAGTATATCGAGATAACGAACATTATTTAAGCTCAAAAGTCCATGAAAGAAAACAAAATTGCGACAGAGGACCCCCAAAACATCA
The DNA here is from genome assembly GCA_003671525.1 of Saccostrea glomerata. Classification (NCBI taxonomy): domain Eukaryota; kingdom Metazoa; phylum Mollusca; class Bivalvia; order Ostreida; family Ostreidae; genus Saccostrea; species Saccostrea glomerata. The sequence goes on along the minus strand of PRKT01000540.1, from coordinate 112,038 downwards.
AAGTTAGGATCAGGTGCCATGGAGGCGTGAGCATTCCATGTCGTCCAGTCAGACCAGCAGTGAGCTCCTTGTCATGATCAGGAAACAACGGGAAAAATCTGTCGTCAATTCAGTGTATAAATAATGGACTAACAATTAGTATGAAAAACGTGAGTCAGCATTGGACTCATGGATAAATTTTCATTTGCTGACATTGTCATTGTATCGACCTTAGAACTTACGAAATGATGACTTTAAACGAGACTGTTGATATTCTTGTAGCAGAAAATTGTTTGTAAATAATTTACCTCGTTTTAAAAATTGTTCATAAGTAGAGCATGCTCTTGCGAATCGAATCAACTAAAAGATATAAACACTGTATGCTGGTGATGAAGTATATTGCTGCATAAGTAAGGGAAGTTGAAGATTGAACGGTTAAAATCATCCATTTTCCTAAAGCTTGGTTGGAAAATTACCATTAACGTCTTTTTCAAGTAAATATATAAATATGAAGCAGATTTATGCATTATTGACTCTATTTCAGAATATAAGTGAGTTGAGATTTCTGCAGAACTTAGAAAGGTGACTTAAAAGTGAAAAAAAAATTAAAAACGTGACAAAATTTTCGTGTAGCAATGTAATATTATCACCTGTATATATATTTTATATTCTAAGTTGATTCGATAAACATTGACATACCAAACGTTAAAAAAACGAGACAAGCATTGACAAACAAGTAAGTGAAAATGGAATTTAAAAGTCTTGATTAAAGTCAACATGTTGTAAATTCTGTGTTTGATACAATGACAGGAAATACCATCTATTGTTAAGTCGAATGAACAAGACGATTTCATACATATTGTTAAGTCATTATTTGCACACTGAACTGTCAATGGAATTTATTTATTTGTTCGATCATGACAAGGAGCATAAATCTTGCCGGTGAAAAAGAAATGCATTTTCCCCACAACACCTAGCTGAATTCTCTGTATTTGCTTTGATAACAATTTGTATTGTTTCCACTGACTTTTTAGCTTGATTCTAGGCGTTATCTTCATATTACATCTTGCACTATACTCATTTTTTTTCCATGTTACGAAATCGAGATTTTAGTGAAAAAAATTACTATTATATAAATAGTTGCTAGTTAAAAAGATTACTATAGTCTAAAAACGAATAGGTTTAGATATATCTTAGTGAAGAATATGGTAAATACCAGGTAACAAACGGAGCATGTTAATTGGATTCTTTCACGGATAATCATCATTTATTATCATTGACAAAGGGAAACCATGTTTGTATGTAAAATACTATTCAATAAAATGCTGTAGATCACTTAATTTTCGCGACACCTTATTTTCGCGAGATAGTCATTGACTCTTTATTAGCGAGAAAAAATTTTCACGAATTGTGGTCATTGCTCTATATAATCTTAAAGAATTCATTAATACGCGAGAATGAAAGTTTCGCGAGCATTCCGTCTCGCGTAATTAAGCGTAAATAAAGTTCGCGCGAATAAAAAGTGATTTACAGTATTCTAAAAAGTTTAAAAAATGAGTAAGGAAAGAAGAATTATATTTGTTTCTTTTCCAGTGAGGTCGACGTTGTGGGATTAGCAGTCGGTGTATTTTTCTGCGTCATGGGTGTGACGTTAGTGATTTATTGCATCACAAGGGCGTCTGGATGTTACAATACTAGAGGACAACCAAGGACGGAGATAAAAATAACCTACTTTGACGATGGTTAGTCAAGATCAGCAGAATGATATAAAAAAATTTTTTTTTTTTATTTTGAAGTAAATGACAATCAATATCTATAAAATACAAGGCGCTAGATAAAGAAAATAATTATAGATCCTTATAAATCTTACTCAATCATATTAACACTTTATTAAATCCATAATATATTTATTAGACATTATTACATTAAAATAACTATATACATACAAAAAGCATTTACTTTTGCTGCAGAATATCCGCACACACTCAGGTGGACACCCATCTTTTTCCACTAATTCTACAACCGACGCTTAATTTCAAATAAAGCTAATAATTATCTGAATTTCATTTAATCAAACATCGAACAGATAATGACCGATCATAAGTCCATCCCCAATTCAGCAGAATTTCAAGCAACTTTCTTCATTTAAAAAATCTACAGAAAAATTTGTTCTTTGTGTCTGTTCTCCCTGAATGTTCCCTTTAATTCAACCAAATTGGAAATCTTTCAATACCACTGCCGATGAGGGGATTCTCGCGAGAATCTTCAGAAGTCTTGAACAATATCCTCATTTATATATCTTACACGCTTGTGTCAGTAGCAGTGGAAATTGTGCCATTTATCTCTAATTTGGTATCTGACAAAATGGAAAAGAGACAACATCCATCATCAAAGGAATAAATAAACTCAGGGCGCTGCTGAGGATTCCGGTTAACTAAGAACCTAATGGGGGCTATTGAAAACTATTACAGGCGTCTCTCCCTGAGAATAATATCAAAATAAGAATCAATCTTGGAGAAAGCTTCCAATAGAGGAAATGTGGTATGCAATTTGAATTAGGTGATCAAAGAATTTCGAGATAATAAAGGCGTGTAATTTACAGATTTCATTTTTCTTCTTTTTAATCTTGGTGGAAAATTTAGTCATGTTTCATTGATAATGTCTTTAACCGAGAACAAAACACACACGAAGACATGTTTTCATTCAGCACGTATTTCCACCCTATTTTGTTTGTTAAGTATTAAAAAATATTGCAAAAATGCATTTAAAAGTCCATCAATTGTTTTTTTACTAAACATTTGAAATAATTCCATTGTATATTATATTGCACTCAGCATTAACATATAAAATGTTTCGTTATTTAAAGATAATAACAAATAATAACAAAGAGAGTGTTCTTAGCAAGTCACTGTCCTACAGAATATGTCATTCTATAATGCACACCACTTAGAATTTTAAAATTCAGATTTGTATTAGATATACATAGGATCTCAAATTCAGTGGCTACTTTAGGACATATGATCGAGATTTAAAAAAAATCATTCTATGAAATAAGAAAATACGTTAAGTTTTTCAACACGTAGAACAAAAGCAAGATTCAAGTGAAATTTTGCTAGAATATATGAGATAAAAAATTTAGTAGACTTGCATACTAAAACGATCGAAGCAAAAGTTTACTCTAATTTCAAAATGTTTCATTCTTGAAAGCATTTCATTAGTTCTATGGTCATTATGATGGATTTGTTAGCAAATATAATCTTTTATTATACCCGCACTTTCTAAAGAAAGTTCGGGTATATTGTTGTTACTCATGTCCGTGCGTCCGTCCGTCCGTCTGTCACAATTTTCTTCCCTGAACTCCTCCTACATTTTACACAGTAGCCTCATCATCTTTTGGGAGATGGTTGGTGGTGTCATGCATTGATTGATTGTATATTGTTTAACGTCCCTCTCGAGAATTTTTCACTCATATGGAGACGTCACCGTATGCCGGTGAAGGGCTTCAAATTTTGACCTTTACTCTGCACTCAGGGCCATTGAGCTGTGAGGGATCTTTATCGTGCCAACACCTGCCGCTGACACGGGGCCTCGGTTTTTAAGGTCTCATCCGAAGGACCCGCAACTTTCACTTCAAAGTATCGACTGGGTCGGTCGCGGCCGAGATACGAACTCACGACCTCCCGATCACGGAGCGAGCGCTCTACCGACTGAGATACCGTGAACGGTTGGTGTCATGTAGATGTGCAGTAAAGTTTTGGAATTTTAATTTTGCCCCGATGGTCAAATGGGGTTCGAAAAATGACGTTTTTTACATGGATGCTAAAAGCTCCATCTTCCCTGAACTCTTGCTACATTTTACACAGTAGCCTTATTATCTTTTGGGAGATGGTTGGTAGGGTCATGTAGTTGCGCAATAAAGTTTTTGGAATTTTTATTGTGCCCCGGGGGTCCAATGGGGTCATAAAATGACGTTTGTTATGCAGAAAGCCCCGTCTTCCCTGAACTCCTCCTACATTTTACATAGTAGCCTTGTCATCTTTTGGGAGATGGTTGGCGGTGTCATCTAGATGTGCAGTAAGGTTTTGGAATTTTGATTTTGCCCCAAGGGTCAAATGGGGGTCGAAAAATAACGTTTTTTATGCAAAAATCCCCGTCCTCTCCGAACTCCTTCTACATTTTACTCAGTAGCCTAATAACCTTTAGGGAGATGGTTAGTGGTGTCATGTAGATGTGCAGTAAGTTTCTTGGAATTTTTATTTTGACCGGGGTTGTCAAGTGGGGGTCGAAAAATGCGTTTTTTATGCAAAAAGCCCCGTCTTCCCTGAACTCCAACATTTTACACAGTAGCTTAATCACCTTTAGGGAGATGGTTGGTGGTGTCATGTAGATGTGCAGTAAGGTTTCAGAATTTTGATTTTGCCCCGGGGGTCAAATGGGGTTCAAAAAATGATGTTTTTATGCTAAAAGCCCAGTCTTCCCTGAACTCGTCCTTCAGTTTAATCAGTGGCCTAATCATCTTTTAGGAGAGTTAAATATTTTGAAAATAAGGTAAAACATCAACATCAAGGGGTAAAAAATCATCACATGCTGGGAAAAATCTTGAATTCTTATGAGTTATTAATGTTCATGTCAAATGTGAAAGTCATATCTCTTCTCAATCAAAAGTTAAAAGCAAATGCAACATTTTTGAAAAATAGGTTAAGCTTCAAGGTCAAGGTCACAGAGTCAAAAGTCATTATTTATTTGGAAAGGTCTTAATCACAGGTAATAATAATATACATGCATGTATAATATGAATGCTCTAACTTTTCTCTTTCAAAATGATGAGTTTAAAACAATGTAATTTTTATGCAAGTAGATCAAACTTCAAGGTCACGGGTAAAAAAAGTCATGCTATTGTCACAGGTATATACTAATACATATGTTAAATATGAATGCCTTGTCTCTTCTCATTCAATAGATATGATCGTGATGACCAAGGTTAACTTTATCGTGGAAGATGGACAGACTGATATACAAATGTGATAAGGAAATCAGAAAAGCTCAAATGAGTATTTTGAAAGTGTTACAATGGTTACAGTATTTGAAAAGCTTTTTTTTTCATGCAATTTTTTGAGAAGCTGAAAATGTATGACATGTATCCATTGTTGAAAAAACTGAACATTTCAGAAAACAATATGATTAAAAATAGTTAATCAAGGTGTTTTGAGTAGGAATATAAAGCTATAAAACTTTTATAGCTAATTCAACCACAGAACTCAGTCAATTTTAAGATGCACCACCTTTTCAACTCTCATAATAATTATTTTTGAAATATTTGTATCATCATTTCTGATTCAAACGAAAACAAGAGATATGACCAACATGTTCATGCTTTATTTTTTTAATAATTTGTTTCCATGTTGTGAAAACATCTCTCTCGGTAACTTTTCCCTCAAATGGAGACACCACCACTTAAAAATAATGAAGACAATATGAGTTTGTGAAACACTGATGCCCCCCTCCCACCCCCTATACCGAAAAAAAGTAATAACCTAATTCAGTTAAAACTAAAGTTATACCTAGGCTCTGAGGTACAAAAAAAGTTATAACGAAAATGCAACTTTTTTGGACTTTTCCATTTTCATGTATAACTAAAGAAATTTTTTTTAAATTAATTCATAACAAAAGATGTTTTAACATAACTTTTCCATCTAACCTATTAAAAAACCCACGTACGTGCCTTGTGTGTGTGTTTGTAATGTCGGGGGGGGGGGGGATCAGTAAATTTAAAAAGATACTATTATAATGACAACATTTATCTAAATCTAATTTACATCATTTATTAAATTCTGTTATTTTCATACTGGTAATGAATTAAGCATATAAAATACATATAAGAGGCTCTGAGTCATAGGTCACATAGTAACATGGTCTGAAAATGTACATAATACTCAATTAGAATTATTTTGACTTTTTCCTTGGAAAGCTCAGTATGTAGGAGTGTGTATTTAGAGGCAAACACCTTAGTGCGGGTATTACTGTCTCATGACAGCATCTTGTTTTATATTGAATTCAACTACTGAATATTCTGCCCACGTGATCGATACATGAGGTCTTGCCCCTCCAAGGCACTACATGATCATCATACCTCAGTAATTGCCAAAAGTCGACCTTGTTTACAGATTTCAATTGTTTTTGAGTTTTAAAAAGATTGATCACAGTTGGTTACCTTGACCTTTTTAAGGTACAAATTCTATTTCAATATCAAAAGTTTTAGGTTTTTATCTCAGTTAAGTTATAGCAGAAAATGTTATTTGATGGTGGATTTGCAGCCTAATATGACCGCTATTAGATTGTGCTTTAGACTATTTTTATTTAATTTAAGTAATAATGTAGCTAAAATGCATACATCTACTATTCCATGCTACTTTCAGATGCTGTCACCGGTTTAAGTTTGCCCACAACTCATGCAGACGACGAGACGACATCAGCAGACGATGACAAGCCTACATTAGACACACTAAAAATACCTTGTGAGCAATTAAACTCTTCTCCATCTCAGGGATGCCCAGAGACCAAATTGTTCGTAGATGATGATTGCTTTATATCTAACGGGAAAGTGTTGAGAAGTGATACGATAATTGGATTGAAGAAAATGGGGATACTATAGCGTTATGAATTTCTATAAAATTAAATCAAATTTGTATAAAGTGTTCATAAACGTTTTGAATCAAACACGTAGGTTTGTTGTAATACAATTCATATCTTGATAAATTTGAAATGTTTTATCAATAAATCTTAAACAAATTTGTCGCTTACACTCGTACGAAGGAAAAGAAAAGCGCATAATATTTTTTTTATTTAATTACAGCATAGAGTCTCTCGAGATACTGTAGTTCATTAAGACGCAGAAAAGTGCATTCTTGATATGTAAGCACAAATCCTGAATCCCAAGGTGTCTTCCTTACTGTAAATGGTAACACTTGTTCGTCTTGCTCACAAAATTCCCACACCTTTTGTAGAATGTCTTTAAAGGTCAAAACCTCTTCCACTAGACTTTGTCCTTCTATTTTGATTTTATTTTCAATTTTTTCCAGAAAGAAGGAATATAACATTAAATCTCCCCTATTCCACTGGTACACCTTTTGTTTTTCATCTTCTGTGATATTTGAAACTAATATTCCACGTCCTTTATTCTGTCTCATGTATAAGATGTCTTTAAAAGTCCATCTTAATATTCTCTTTATTAAAATCAATGAATGGTCGAAATATTCCATGATCATCACAAAGTGAAAATCATTATTTATAGCTTTGATAAATGTTTGGATGGAAATGAGATCTCGTGGGTTTTCCCTTGGAGAAAACCCCAAGTCTAATAGCTGGCGATTGTTAGTGAATGAATGGTACAAATTGTGTGGCTCATAACGACGAGGATTGTTAAAAAAGTTTGCTAGAGGTCTAGAAGTGTTTTCATTTAACATTTCTCTTATATATCCGTCCGTTAAACCATAATAATTAATTGCTGACAAAAAATTTGAAAGGGGTTCACGGAGAATTGTAAAATAAAATGTTTTTCGTTTGAAAATTTTCCTAAAGGCAGTTCTGTTGTATATAACATGATTGCAAAGAATATTGAAAGAAGTGTTTCCATGCAGATCAAAGATGTGATCACGTGTCAATGTTTCACCGACATCACCAAAATAATTGTATCGAAGTTCGCCATAGGTTTTCTTTGGCAAAGCAATGCTCAAGTTGTGGCGTTCTCCAAAACGCTGAAGAATATTTACGATTGTAGATCCCCCTGTCTTATGAGTTTTCAAAAATACTATTGCTCCAAATTGTCCTCTTCTATCAAAGGAACTAATCATAAAGTTATTATTTAACCGCTGGTATGATGCGAAAATTAGCATTAAAACTAAAGCAATCACAAATCGCCTGCAAGAAAAAAAAACATCAAGGAAAAAGGGATTTGGAAGTGCAAAATACAAGGTTAAGTCTTTCAAAACTTCTTTAAATTATGTGATACATTGTAAAGCATTAAAACAAATTTTTATTATTATTTTAAAAATACATTACGGTGAAAAGACGTTTGACATGCAAAAATACATTTTTTTTTTCAAAACTTCGTTAATTGATAGTGTAACATTGTAAATCATTTAAAGCAAACTATAATTTATCAATGAAAAATTTAAAGAAAGACCTGGCTTTGTATAACCCTTGCATATTTGATAATATTGTAAATGCAAGTAAGAGTAAAGGAAAAAATTATATTCTGTTGGAAGTTAATTTATTTAACTAATTTGACATTATTTAAATATTAGTGTATGCATATGATGTCTTACCTGATTCGAATTTTACCTTGCATATTTCGTTTATTTCAACGCACGTTTGTCCTGACAGGTGTTAAAGGGGTATACAGGTGAAAATAGTTTACAAAGTTATTAATATCAAATTTTTATCTTGTCTATGAAAAGGTTATCTAGTGAATGTTTATACGGCCTGTAAAGTCGTACAAACACTAAAGAAGAAAATAGGTGGTAAAGAATATAACAAACAATCGATCAGTTCTTAAGGAACATAGATTGTTTTGGAATTAGAATTACTTGAATTTTCCTTTGTCGCTAACCTTAGCATGGTTGAATGTTCATTTCCCCCCTGACTTTTTTAAGAAACACATTTCTAAGAAGTTACAACCATGGTAACTATTTACCATTAACGTTACAGATTATGTCAATAACATAAATAAATCTATGACATTAACGTTTCCTGTGTACATTAACATAGAGACACTCATAATGTATTCTTTTCTGTTTGAAGGCTATCTGGAATGGGATTATTCAATCAGGTAAATCAAGTAGATTTTCAAATCAAAAACATGTTTTTATTACTTATACATGTACCTCTTTAAAGCAATTAAGTATGATTCGAAAACTGACACAGAGAATAAAATTTATGGTTGTATAATTAGACATATACTTTGTTTTGTAGAGACTTGACAAAATCAAATTAGGTTCATCCTCCGAACGTTCAGTACTCTATTGTATCAGATTAAATACACAGGTAAATTTATCCAAGGTTAGTCTAACCAGATGAACTTTCGAAAGTATATAATACTGATGTACGTAATTGTATAAACAGTTTGAGTCTTAAGTCTTTATGTATATATCTATTACTTTTATGCCTTTAGGCGTTAGCTGTATTTGCGAAAAACAAGTATCTTATTGTCAGCATAAATATATAAATATAATTTATTAAATATGTATGGATGTATGTACATGTATATGCACTGATACTCATTGATATATCATAGTATTTAAGCTGTGTCTACAATATATCAAAGGCAATCATAACTTGTGATTAAATCAAAATGAAGTGTTTTCCATTTTAATTAAAAAGTTTATTAACTATTTTAGCTATTTCAATCATTGATCTTAGATTTAGAATTTTTGTATATTATGTATGAGGATGTTCATAATATAATGAAATATCTATTACGAATAGTTTAACTTAAAGTATACCAATTGCTATAATTTCAATCATAAAACTAAAAACCTAACCTAAAACTAAATCAATAATTTTTTATTCCCAGACGCAGTCCCTAGATTGTTGTATCTAAGATCAATTACGTATTTGGAGCGCAGAAAGGTAACAAATGAGAACATCCTAAAAGACTGCGATCATATCATACGTCTTATTTATGAGATAATGTCTTTATAATGTCATTATATATACACATTCTGAGTCAAATTTTAAAGGTTATTTATAAAAAAAAAATTGTATTTGTCCTGCAAACTTTAAGATATTCTTTTAAAGTTTTTTGTCTAAAATATCTTTACAATTATGCCATCTATTTCCAAATGTTCCATAAGAAACTGTAAAACGGCCTGTTTTTATAAAAGTTTTTTTAAATTTAACATGCTTACTGTACAGGGATTCTGTAACAAAATTTAGAAAAATTAAAAAACATAGCGTGTATCTTTTGTAGGTCGGTAAACCGTTGCTTCCTTTAATAAAAGAAAAATATCAATACATACATTTTAAATTATCATTAGGTACCTGTAGTTTCTCTACAAACACTTTCATTTACCTGATCATTCTATTTTTGAAAGGTTTCGTTCCAGAAAGAAATTACCATTATACTAATTGCCTATATATGAGCACACCTTCCGCAGACAATGAGAGGAACACTGGATAATGACACTAGATATGTCCTTTCTTTATGGATGCAATGGCATAGTCGGTAGTGTTGGGAGTCCTTCAAGTAGCAATGTGAATGTGATGAGATTTTCAAACAATTCACAGAGACGTAAGCGAAGTCATGGACATCGGTCTTACAAGAAATGTTTTATACCATGTTTCTTTTGATTCACTTCTACCTTATACAAATAAAATGTCAGGTCTTTATCAAATTTGCACCAAAATTTACTCCGGCTCTTTGGAAGATCTAAGTCATCTATATGAGCAAAAAAATCAAGTATGACCCATATTTGTATTTATTGATACCGGAATATGGACTAAGCTTTGTAGTTATGGACAATGCAACTCAAAGGGCTTTAAATAACGTTTTCCGGGAACTTCAGTTTGCGTACTAGGAAATTGACACTTAATATAAGTTAAAATTCTATCAAAGGTTACGTCTTGTAATTTACCATTTTTCAAATTAAAATCAAAACCCTGTATACATAATATCCGCACTTAATAATAAGAGAAGAACTCTTCAGAGCCTATACAAGAATATTTAAAAGACCATTCTCTTGTGTGTCTATGTCTTCCTTCACTCTACAAATATAGCCTTGCTGGACACATCATCACAACTTTTTCTATTGAATAGTTACAAATGAGGACTTAAAAAATAATTTATTGTAAAAGGGATATTAAGTCGATCAGATGTTAATTGTTTGAAACATAATATTAATACGGAATTGATTTTTTTTTTTTTACATTATATAATTACCATGCCATTTTTAGAAATACATGCAGGATTCATATAACAATTTTTGATTCGTTGCATTTAATGTTTTTGTTTACTATTTGTACATGCTTTTTAGTGTTTCAAAGTATTATGACATCTAAATATATATATCAGATAAAATTCAAACTATTAATGTTTTAAATGCCCTTTATACATTTATTCACTCATTGGTAAGTGTTTTTTGTAAATTTGTTTTCACCACAGGAAGGTTTAACAAATGGATCAATCTTTTCACATTTCTCATTTGTCTCTCTTTGCTTGTTAGTACGGGAATTAACGTTGCAGCTATTGCAGAAAATTTTTTACTCTTACGCAGGTTTTTTCTAAACAGCTGCGACATTGTTTTCCGTACTAACAATCAAAGTATTTTTATTGTTTCAATTACTTAATTATTTTATTACATTGCCAAAATAATTTAGACATCAATGCTTTTCTACTTAAAAAGCATGACTCATCATGATTTTTCTGCTTTTGCATCAATTAAAGATAAGAGTTAGGTTTCTTTCTCTTCATCTCATGAAGTGCATATATTCAAAACGTTCGTTTAGCACGTTGTTTTTAAAATAAAAATTGGAAAGATGTTGATTTTTTTCTGAGCAGGTGATTAAGTTTTCGAAGTTTAGAGCTTTTCTTGACAAACATTGTTATTCCGATGTTGCTTCAACTTCTCTTTTTATCACTTAAAAGAACACATTTGATAATTTTTTTGCACTTTCTGAGCATTCGTTTGCGTTGCGCTGTTTTTCAAACCTAAAAATTGTATCTAAAATATTGTGAAAATTAGTTACAGTGTTACATGTAATATGTTTTCTTCAGAAAGATAAAAGAAAGATCACTTGCTTTTATTTATTTGAACACATTATCAAAATGTGTATGAAATAACGGTGTTATCCGGTAAAATCGTGGACAAAGCGTTTATCTCGAAAAATAATGGGCACACTAAGATCAAAATTTCCACAAATTTTTATTTCTCATACTTAAATTCATCTCAATTTTTTCAAAATAAAAATAGACGAAAATAAAGATTTTGATATATGTGAATGTGCACAGGGTTCATGTCCTTCGGCTCTCGATAAAAAAAAAATTACTAGTTACTATACGTTTTATTTGAAGAATAAAAACGAGTATAATATTTCGATATAAAAAGTATTAAAAAAATAAGATTTGGATAAAAATTGTCCATTTTTTTTTTATCCACTAGATATTCTGTCGTCCTTTGGCAGTTTCCTTCGAAATGGGAAAGTGGTGATTCGTAAACACAACAGAGTAAAAAGACGTTACGGAGAGCAGTTCAGTTTTATTTTTTGCAGATAAGTTGCTGCTAAAGGGGTTTCACATTTCTGTTTAAGATCCAATTTTTGTTTATTGTCGTTATTAAGACATTGTTAGCAAATACATTTGAGTTTTTTAGTTGGAATAATTATTATAAAGTTTGAGGAAATGTAAATAGCTATATAAAAGGGAGTCATTGAACTTATATTGGTGATTATTATGCTTCCTGTCAATTTGTCTCTATATAACCCATACCCTACTATTCTCGCATAGTGGTCTAAGGATTTATATAGCGTAATTATACTATGCCGAAATAGTGCACGGCTTTATTTACTGAATAAAATTCTTCCATGCACACGCCGGGAATCGAACTCACGACCATGCGGTTGCCAGTCCGATGCCTTATCGATTACGCCACAGAGACGATCACTGATTGGAGGGATTTTATTACATATATAAACTTAGTTTATACAATTGACACACGAAGGAGAAAATAGACAAATATTATTTGAAAACAGTTATATTATTCTAAGGAACCTTAGATAAATGTGTACAACAAAGTTTCAAACTAATTACATACATATCGTTAGATGAATTGATATCATGGGGTCATTAAAACGCTTTTTTATATAGCGCTTGATTGAAGGATGTAATAGAAAAATATCAATGAGAATCGACGTCTGCAAACAAATCAGTCTTACTAACACAACGGAAAATAAAGATGAGTTGCTTTGAGACAGAAAATCCCGACTTATTTAGAGAAAATACTAGTAATCAAAATAACTAAGCATGCAACCAATTTTAGTATGAAGATTTTGAATCAGTTCTTGCAGGTGCGCTGTGTTAGCACCGATGTTTTCAGGAAAAAGTTAAATAGATTGCCGCATAAATATTTACAACAGTCAGCATAGAAATAACAATAGTGTTGTATTATGCATGTACTATGCCTAAATAGTAGGCAGGGTTTGACACATAGTGCACTCGCCTCCGGCTCGTGCACCATGTGTCAAACCCTGCCTACTATTCAGGCATAGTACATGCATAATGCAACACTATTATATAAATATTGGCACTCATTACATGTAAAAATGCTTGTATATTTGTACGACCAACTTGTGCCAATATTAAGCAATATAATTTCAAAAACCCTATTTATATAATAGTAGTTAAAGTAAATAAATTAAAAAAAATAACATGTATATCATGCTTTATACTCTTTGAAAATTTGATATTAAACAGGCTGGGGGGAAACGTAAATTCCACTATAATAGTGGTATCTCACTATTATTGTGAAATTACGCTATATTTCCTGCCTTGAATATCCTCAGTTTCATCCGATAACATGCAAGGCGTATGAACCGCAAGTCATGGTGGGTATTAAAATGAACAAAAACTGTCATGCTTTCAAGATTTGAATTTTAATAATTTTTCTACCGTTGCGTTTAATAATGCGAGCATTCTTTATTTTGTTACGGAAGTTGCATTTTTAACGTAGCAACCGATGATTGTGGGGATAATTAAGCCTGTTTGAATCTCACTTATTGCTTATTATTGTGCACAAATAAATGCTTGTTGCAATTGTCAACTCGCACTGGAAAGGGTTTATGGAATTAAAGATTTTTGTCTGCATGGTTACGGGTATGGAGGCCCGTTATGGTAAACGGAAAGACACATTATGGCAAACATAAAAAAGAGTGTATTGATAAACTCGATTTCTATCCTTTTAACAAAATCAATTTATTATAAATAATAAAAAAAAAATACCTAAATAAAAGATCCTAGAAAATCTATCTTATTTTTAATTTCCTCTGGATAATTGTTTATTTCAGAAAAAAAACCTGAATTTATTTCTGGAATATTTTACAAGAGTGCCTGTAACCTTATTAACAATCTTTTTTTTTTATATCTAATTATATTCATATGAAATGAAAGTACGTATATAGCAAAAATATCACACTAAAAGTATTAATTTTTCAGACTTTTAGATTTATGCCATTGTATTATTGTTTAAACCACAAGGAAACTTCAAATAACCAATCACCACTGCTCAATATTCAGCATAAGAAGTGCCTCAAACATCCTTGACTCAATTCATATTTTCCACAATTAAAAATTGATGTAAAGCATCAATTCGGCCGCAAACAATTTAGCATTTGAAAAAGTACTTTCACAATTTTGAAAGCATATCCATGCAGTGGAAATACAAAATATTCAAAGCTGAACTAGAATCTTGAGAAGCTGATCCTATAAACGTATTACATTTAGCTGTGTATACTTTTAAGCAATTTTGGTTGAAAACAGAGTCCGCTAATTCAAGTACATCGCTAAATGTCTTAACTTTTTTAACTAGCAACTTCAGACAGCGCTAAAACAAACCTACGCTAAATTGTCGAAAATTGAATTTCCGCCAAATATTGTACACGCCAAATGTAATACATTCACAGTATTTTCATTTTCAATCAATTCTTTAATCATTGACTTCATAGGCGTTAGAACCGGGGGAGGGGGAACTGGGGGGCTTAGCCCCCCCCCCCCCCCC
>PRKT01000540.1:40013-97208 GCA_003671525.1 Saccostrea glomerata | reverse complement strand
CCCCCCCCCCCCCCCCCCCCCACTTTTTTTGCAAAGATAGACATTTTTTATGTATTGAAAATTGGGGTTAACCTTTTCTGTTGGTTCAACCCCCTTTCAATTTGCTTCAGACTCCTATGGACTTTATTACATCGATGAATTCATCTGATGAGCAAATGCACTAAAATATCTATGTAAGTACTTATTTAAAAAAAAATATTTATAATGCTTTAAAGACAGTCTGAAATAAAAATGACCAAACCACGTGCATCCTGGATCTTGAACATGTGATGATTCCTAAGCTTTTACAGAATAGGCTATACTGCAAGGCGCTGGGCAAAATGTGGAAACGAAATATTCCTTGTATCAGTCGCATCATTCGCAGCTTAACATATTCAAAACAATTTTTACGAGTTGAACAGTTTTAGATTTTGTATCAACCATGAACTTTATGAACCGCGTCATGATGATGCGACCTGAAAATCACAATTTCCCTTTATATTTATATATAGTACCTTTTGAAAACTCTTTTTATATCGTCAAAAATTATCAAATATCTTGATGAGAAATGACAATGAAATTGAGAAATTATAACAATAACATTTTAAATTTGTTTTTCAATTTAAGCATTTTTAAAAAATATTTTTCTTATGATTTTCTACATGTTATCAATGAATTATTATACTGAACTATAACAAAAAAAAACTTCTCAGTTCCCATGTTCACTATCTAACAAAACCATGCGCTAAAAGATCGGCCGCGGTAGCGTCGGATAATAATGGGTCTTTCCGTTTACCATAACGAGCCTCCATACCCGACAGAAATAATCATTTTCTTCTTTAATTCCATAAACCCTTTCCAGTGCGAATTGACAATTGCAACAAGCATTAATTTGTGCACATTAATGAGCAATAAGTGAGATTCAAACAGGCTTAATTATCCCCACAATCATCGGTTGCTACGTTAAAAATGCACTTTCCGTTAAAAAAAGAGTGCTCGCATTATTAAACGCAACGGTAGAAAATTTATTAGAATTCAAAACATGCAAGCATGACAGTTTTTGTTCATTTTAATATCCACCATGACTTGCGGTTCAAACGCCTTGCATGTTATCGGATGAAATTGAGGGTATCCACGGCAGGAAATATAGCGTAATTTCACTATAATAGTGAGATACCACTATTATAGTGGAATTTACGTTTCCCCCCAACCTGTTAAAGGATTAAATATATATTTTTATTACACACTTAGTAATAAATACAGGTTTTTTGCATATGCGATATGACTGACGTCACAATAGCCGTATCAGCCCTGCAGGGCTGATACGGCTATTGTGATGTCAATATCACACCCTTAGTAAATTAAACCACAAAATCAGTACTTGTGATCATGCACAAATTTTGGTGGGTTCATATTCTCTTAATTTTAACTCTTTGAAAATAAGGTTAATCTTAATTTACAAATACATGTAATAGATTATTTTCAAATTAGGATCGAGTGCATTGAAATAAAAGTAGAAACAAACCCAAATCATATGAGGCAATAGACCATGTACATGTATTTAAGAAGTCCATGCATGATTATTTACTTATTTTCTTCTCAACTTAATGCATGCTGTATTTTATTACTAAGTACGTAATAAACATATTAACACATACCCTTTTCCACATCACATCCTGTATCAGCCCTCGACCAATATCAGCACTCGGGCCTTCGGCCCTCTGGCTGATATTGGTGTCTCGGGCTGATACAGGATGTGATATGGAAAAGGGTATGTATTATTCTCTATATATCAGGATGTAACAGCTGATAAAGCAGGAAACAACTTTGTCTGCGTTTGTAAGGCTCATTATATAAGTTGTATTTTAGAAGACCTTGGATCTAATTCTAAAAGGTGTAATCCCACTTGTACTTATAGTTCCCTTTCTAAAAAAGAATTTTTTTTTCAAAATCATCTGTCAGTTCTGAATATTTTTAAGATTCCATACAACCAAAATAAATTTTAATTACTATATCTATATTGGATTCCGAAACTTTATAAGAATCCTTACAAACAAGATACATAGCGGGTTTCAGTAAATTCTCAACTAAGCATCTTTCTTTACTCCTCACTAAGATATTCACAATATTGAAGGGAAACATTTCAAGAGAACTATGCAACAATATATTCAAGAAGTTATATAAATCAGATTTGAATATTAAAAGAAATTCCAAGGAACCTTTGTACAAATTGAAATCACAAGGTTTTACCAAAATCAACACCTTAAAAACTTACGACTTTTCAACTTTATACACAACCTATCCCCACAATAAATTAAAGTCCAGGCTTTTTATATAATTGTAGATTGCTTTTTCAATGAAAATGGAACTGGTAAATTCACTAACCTTATCATTGGTCATTTGCAAAATTATTTTGTTAAATAACATTCTGATTGTACACACAAGCTTAAGTTGACATCAAAAAGATGCTTGAGTTTCTGATTAATAATATCTATGTAGTTTTTTAAGACATTAGATCTTCCAACAATCTATTGGAATTCCCATGGGCACCAATTGCACACTGTTATTAATAGACCTATTTTTTGTATTCATATGAAGAAGAATTTTTCCACAATCATGTACATGAAAAAAGAAAACGCTTGTTGTGACCCTCAACTCGACAATTATTTACTAGTATATCGACGACGTATTTTCAATTAACAATGGTGCTTTCCATTCTAATGTCGATACGATATATCCAAGTGAGCTTGAGATAGCATATACCTCAAAGTTTGACACATCTGTTTCATATTTGGATATTTCACTTGATAAAGACATTAATGGTAATATAACAACCAAGCTCCACGATAAACGTGATAACTTTAACTTTACAATCGTCAATTTCCCTTAGTTATGCAGCAATATACCTTCATCACCTGCATACGGGTTTTATATATCTCAGTTGATTTGATATGCAAGAGCATGCTCTACGTATAAACAATTTCTAAAACGAAGTAATTTATTGACAAACAAATTGATGAAACAAGAATTTCAGGAGTCTTGTTTAAATTCATAATTTCTATGGTCGATAAACTGACCATGTCATAAAATACAATTTATCAAATGCTGACTGACGTTTTTCATACTATTTGTTAGTCCATTATTTATCCCACCTCTGGTGTTTTGAAGTTCCGTGTGTGCTCTGCTCCTATTTTGTATTGTTTTATGGACTTTTGATCTTGAATACTGTTCTCTAAAACATCAGACGTGGGATCAGGTGCCATGGAGGCGTGAGCATCCCGTGCCGACCGGTCACACCCGCCGTGTGCTCCTTGTCATGATCTGGAAATAATGGAAAAAAAACGTCTTCAATTCAGTGTATAAATAATGGACAAACAATATGAAAAACGTCACACAGCATTTGACTCAGTGATAGATTGTATTTGCTAACAAGGTCATGGTATCGACCATAGAACTTACGAAATGATGACTTTAAACGAGACTGTTGATAGTCTTGTTTAATCAAGTTGTTTGTCAATATTTAACCTCGTTTAAGAAATTGTTCATACGTAGAGCATGTTCTAGCGTATCGAATCAATTAAGATATATAAACTCCGTATGCAGGTGATGAAGGTATATTGCTGCATAGGCAAGGGAAGTTGACGATAGAAAAGTTAAAGTCATCACGTTTATCAAAGAACTTGGTTAATAGATTACCATTAACGTGTTTTTCAAGTAAAATATAAATATCCAAGTATGAAACAGATGTATCAGACTCTGTGGTATCCTTTATCTCAAGCTCACTAGGATTTATCGTATCGACAAAGGAATGGAAATTACCATTGTTAATTGACAGAACGTCGTCGATAAACTGTAAAATCACTAATTTTCGTGGGGGTTTAATTTTCGCTGTTTTCGAGGTATGAACAGACCCAAGAATTCATGCCCATCACGAAATGTAAATATTTATATGCACAACTACTATAAAGTTCTTTATCCACGAAACCAAATCCCAACGAACCAACATTTTTTCCTCAAACCACGAACATTTGACCCTACGAAAATATGTAATTTTACATTATCTAAATGTCGAGTTGAAGGCAACAGCAAATGTTTTCTTCTTTTCACGCATAAAATTTTGCAAAAATTTTGCTTCATGTGAATACCAAAATAGGTCTTCTTATACCAGAGCGCAAATGATACCCATGGGAATTACAATAGATTGTAGGAAGACCTGGTCTCTAAAAACCACATAGATATTGTCAATCAGAAACTCAAGCATCTTTTTGATGTCAAGAGTGCTTGTGTGTGCAATCAAACTGTTTTTTAACAAAATAATTTTGCAAATGACCAATGACCAGGTAAGTAAACTTATGAGTTCCATTTTTATTGAAAAAGCAGCTGTCAATGCTATCAAAAAGCCTGGACTTTAATTTATTGCTGGGAATGGTTGTGTATATAGTTGGAAAGTCGTAAGTTTTTAAGCTGTTGATTTTGGTAAAAAAAAATTTCACTTCTTTCAATTCTGGATTTTTGAATACAGAAGGATAGATTGTTTTTCATATCCCCCAAAATCTGTTATTACGCGATCGTTACATTGTTCTGATACATTCAATCAATTCTGACAAAGTGTCAACGTCTTCTTTGTCATATCTCGTCCATCGCCTGGTGTACTTTTCTAAAGAATCTGTAATATTTATGATATTCCGACGCCAGTTGAAAGATCGGGTTTACCTATATTTAGGACCCTTAATAAAAATGAAGATGCCGTCTCCATTAAAAGTTCAATTTAAATAATGGTCTCCTCTGGTTATTCGGAAGATAGAAAAGTGTTACATGTACCTGTTTGGCTGGTTGGAACCAGAACCCGTGATTCTTTTTCATTCAATCACTGAAGACAAAGCAATGAAAAGGATAGATGATTTTTATATTGCCCCTCAATTGCTTAATGGAAAATTTAGCGTGAATTTTTATCCTTAATCCATTCTGAGAAAGTATCGATGTCCACTTTTTTATGTTTTGCTCATCATTGGCAGGTGTAATCTTCAACAGATTTCATAATTCGTATTTGTGAAATTATGACGCTGGTTGAAATATTGTATTTTTTGAAATGTTGAACCTTTTAAAATAAATGCTTTTAAGTCCTCATGATGAATTGTTTTAGCGTTACAAGCAATGAGGTGTCTAATAAGACTTTTGTTGTAGTGTGAAGAAAATCATAAACGCATTTGAGGATCTGTTTTCAGATGTTCAAGTTATATATTTCATTATAGTGGAATGTTAACTAATGTGTTTATATAAATTCTTTGTCTGTTATTATTTTTATACTGAATTGTCTCCGGATTATTAAGAAATAATCGTAAGATCTTTGTAAAAACCAAGGGCTTTGGATCTGTAATTTACCGAATAAAATTAATATGTTTAATTATAATAAAATTTTATTTATGCTGCTTAAACAATTGTTCAAGATTACCGCTCCGTCATGGAACAATGCAAGAAATAGACAGCAACGCAACCAGTACTCTTGTTGTAGTGTCTTAACAGAGTACTTGAAATTAAATGTGAGTCTCAATTCTCTTTCCTTTTGATTCAAAATTAATAGATCATAATAGATTCATAATATTTATACCATCATTATGTGGTATGCTGCGCTTACGAATAGTATCCCATTCGGTGGCTGTCAAGGACTTTAGGACATGTAAGTAGAATATAAAAGAAAAAGTTAATTACCTAATGTTAGTTGATTGGTTATGATTAGTTAATGTAAGAAAGAAAGCATATAAAAGGTTCAATACAGTCTGTCGACGGTATGTTATGTCTTGTTAAGGTACATGAATGAAGATTCTTTTTTTTTTTTGATTAATCTTATATCTGTAAATGGATACGAACCTATTCTTGGCATGTTTGGGATGTTCTCAAGGCATTCGTACATTTTGCTTCTTTTTCCTTCTATCTCTAAATATCCCTGACATTGTTATCATTATTAACATTTTTTTTATAGATATTTATTCATTTAAGAAAAATGTTTTTAAATCTTTATTTTTTCAACGCCTTTTGTGACAGTGATATTATTAGGTTAATTTTTTATATTGAGAAAAAAAAATAACAGAGATCTCATTATTTGAATGTTTATCAAAGCATATCATTTGATTTACATGTACGTAATTCCTTGTTGAAATTAAGAAAAAAAATTTAACAATAAAACTGATTAAGACAGTGATGATAAACAGCTTATTCTGAAGACGAGTGGATATCTCAGGTGAGTAAATCACATCCGACATACAAGAACTGGCACAGGTGAGTGGTGTATGACGTAATCACTCACGCTACCTAGCACGGTCCGGCGAATCTTTCCCAGTCCTCTCGTGCCTGTGATTATCATTGTAGCATTCTCCTCTTTTGCTATTTTTATAATAGCCTCCCCTGGTTTTCCTGCACCAGTGCGAAACTTCCCATCAATCTATTAAAATAAATGGCCAAGTACAAATCCTCCACACAAAAATGTTTTGTATCATATGCAGTCTACCTCTGCGAGTTTTTAAAGATGATGTATGCTTTTCCATTGCCATTTAATGTTTCAGATTAGTTGAATCAATTATTTTACTTTACTGATAAAAAAATATTGTTAATACATGACTATTGAAATGGATTCATGCTTTTTTACTAATATTTTATATCAAACATTTAGACAATTTCGTGATATTTCGGTCTCCTGAAATTTCAATATAACATATTCTAGTCTTACATGTAGCTTGATTTTGCATTTCTTTTTAAACTTGTTTATTTGAAAATATTATTATTATTTACTTGCAACGACACTGATAAGTGTGCACATTCTTTAAATATGTTAATGTTTGCAGTCTACATTCGAGGGGAAGGAAATTGTAGTTTCGCACAAAACTTGACTAGGTGATATCACCTTTGAAATACACTTTTACTAATCCACAAACTGATGATAGAGTTCTTATTTTGATAGGTAGTAGAATCAAGTCAAGTTAGATTGTCAGTATCACCAATTAACATTTTCGAATAGATTATATCACAAATGGCAGAGTATACAGAAACGAACCCTATAAGAAAAAGGTGAATGCCTAAATCATACAGGAATGACGTTTTACATGGACCTTTTTTTTTTTCAAAATGGCTGATGGTTCTATCCTTCAGGTTTACGCTTTAATTAATTTGAGGAAGACGCTGTAAAAGATATTTACATTTTCTTGCTACTTTATTAAGAATTTTTACCGTGCAAAATGTAAAAAAGCAATGTTTTTTGCTGAATAACCATTAACAGACAAGGAAAATAGAAAAAGATCTTGATTTTCGTCCTGAATATTCTTAGCTGAATCTCAAATTGATTGTTGACAAGATCACGAATGAATCCATTACCGATCAGTATAATGTTAAAATCAACGGACGAGCTAACCATGAAATGACTGATGATGCCAATCCTGTTCATTTCTAATTTGTGAAGCTTATGAAAGGTTTGATATCTGGCATTGAGGGGATTGTAAATAGCAATTAGCTGAGATTTGTCTGTTTTCACTTGATGTTTGTCAAACTATCAGATTGGCATGGTTTTATGAAGGACCAGTGTCATGGAACAATTTCTATACAGAGCTACATTGTTTCTGATATTCTAGAGAAATATGAAGTTTGTTCTTACTGTTACTTTTAAAAAGACTATATATGTACAGATACATGCAAGTTTAGTGATGCATATGACTTACCCCGTAAGCCTTGACTTTGTCAGCGAATTTATCCTCTAATGCTTTCACGCTTTTCTCTAATTCATCCAGGAGTTGTCTCATAACACCTGGACCTAAACGTGAAATAAAACAAAAATAATATATCGATATGTTCCTACCTTTCAAAGTAGGAACGTAAACGACCATTTGGATCAATGATAAAGAAAGTATTTCACCTTTGTTTAAATTCTGCAAAAGAATTGCAATTTTTATGCTAACCTCATCAGAATTATGATATACAGTGTTACTCTTTAAGACCTTAACGTTTCTTCTTAAAAACAAGCAGTTTTACATCTTTATCTCTTTAAGCATACATAAAATGACGTTAAATTTCAAGAATTAATAGTAATCACGTTGACTGAAAAAATAGATTCATTATACCTTCTAAAACAAAAGTGTGATGGGTTAAATTTCAACTATGAAACTAATACAGCAATAAGCTAATGATGATCATCCAGATGTCAGCAAAATGCAGAAAGCATGTTCAAGTGCTGTTATCCTCTAAAATTAGCTCTACATTAAAACTGCATTTCATGTTAGTTATCAGACACGTTAATGCATCATAATGAGTCTTTGTTAGGAACAACAGAGTGAATTTGTCTAGCTTATTTATGACAGGCAAATTAAAAAACAAGTTACTAGTATACATTTTCACTGGAAATCTAAAATTTATATTTGTCACCATTTATGTTTTTGCTAAATGAAAACAAGAGGGGATGAAGTTATCATCTGTGTCTAGCTATTGTCAAGAAATCTCTAAGTATTGTAAAATTATCATTTCATGTAGTTACTCGAACTGATTTCTACAAAATATTTGGAATAGGTTAGGTGCACTTTTTAAATTGTCATGGAAACAAAAAGTGTCAGAGTTCCTCTACTTTTATATTTTTTTCTGTTTAAATAGTTCAAACCGCATGTAAATCTCCTCCTTAAGGTTCTGCTGGCTTACATTTCCAGATTGACCGACAAACTTACGACTGACATGAAATAAATGGGTAAATAATGTAAAAAAAAAAATTATTGTGCTAATGTGAAAAATAAGAAATACTGAAAAAAAGCGAGCAGAAATTGAACTCTAAAACTTACTGAAGTTTGATCAATTGCCTAAGAGATGTAAAGAATCCTTTTTTGTCGGGACACAACCTCCGTTAGCCATATTTAGTTATTGAGGAAATTGGAAATTCTCCAGTCACATTTGTTATCTAACAATGACTTAGCAATTCATGTTTTTTGAACACAACTTAATGAAAGGTTTAAGAATGAGGTACGCTTTCAATTAAAATAATGCCGTGTGATTTTCTTTAAAATGAAACTGAAGTAAAAGATATAAACTCATGCTTTCTGAATCATTGAAACTATTTTTCTCACATGCATTTATAAATGCTAAGTGTGACGTCATGAATATGTACATTTTCCCGTATTTTCTTAAAAAGTTGCAGAAGACACCAATTTTCAATAGAATTTTCTTTCAGATAATATTGTCCAAAAGCATCGCCCACAAAGATGTTGACATATGTGATTTATCATTGAATTTTGAACAACATATCAAAAACATAAAGTGGGTGACGACTGTGGACACTATTTTTTGAAGGAAAAATACCCTTGAAATGTGTCTTTTCAGGCTTTTTCTGTTTTAAGGATTTCAATCCCTAATGGGACCAAATTCTCTACCCTTAAATGTCCGTCAAGTACACAATACTCTGATATTATATTAAAGCACTTTATAGTGGAAAAGAATTGCCCACGAGAAATTTTCAAAAATGTCATTGATTGAGCAGTAGTTAATTAACAAAGATTGCATTGAAGTCTTTGTGGAAAAGCGTTTTTTTTTCAAAATAAAAATTCAATAATTTGAATATCAATAAATCCTGCGGTGGAAAGATGCATTGAAACATTTAAAATAGAATGATGATTGAAAACAATTTTTTACCAGCTAATTTTTTTAATTGATTTTTTTATTAATTAAAAAAAGGGGAGATAACTCTTACCAGAATTCAAGGTCAAGAATTAAGACACATCCCACTTAACATACTTACAGTAACAAATGGGAAGTATGTCTAAATAAACTGAGTATTAAATGCCTACATATCTGTCATGTTTTAAATTTCGAATTTGTTCCTTTTAGGGATTGAAGACCTTAAGTAGAGAAATGCATCAAATTAATGACGTCATATTTCCAGAATGGTACTCCTTTATGTCATGTTCTTTTCTGATCTATCACAGTCATTAACTCGAATTATATATAAGCCAGTTTCGAACCTTTTTGAAAACATTGGATTTTTAGGGCCGATAAGGCTAAAACCAAACATTCTTCTTTGTCATAATAATGACCAATGGATTAACGAAATGCTGGTCTTAACCGCAGTTGTTGAAATTTCTGTAACATTTACTTATCTGTTAGTAGTTTGCAATGGTTTAACAATTATTGTACTCAGGTTATGTTTTAAAATATGGTATAACTTGACAGAGAAGATGCTATATGCAGATGATATTTGAATATATAATTATAGATAGAAAAGATTTGGTCAGGTAATTTAGATAGAAGTTAGCTGACTCTCATCGAAGACAGATGTGACAGATTTTGCCGTGTTTTCTATTTCGTCCACTGGAATTAATAATTATATCATGTAGACATTTGATAGGAAGAAGATATTGTTGAATGATATAAGGTCGTAGATTAATGTCAAGTTGAAAGCCTTCTCTCGGGGAAATGAATGTAATAAATTTTGCTTTGAAATATCTAAAAAAAAAAGCAATCGGTAAATAAAGGATCACTTTTTGATCAATATGTTTAGCTTGTCATATAACACTTATTTCATGATGTTAGTTTAGTGTTCAGATTATATTATTTCAAGTTTGTTGGTTCTTTTTACAGAGAAAAATAAACAATTCCAGTTAAACTTTAAAATGTACTTTAGAGGTTTGATGCTATCTAAAATAAAGAAAAAAATCTTTGAAATTGTTCTCTAAAATATTCCAGCAATGTTGCAAGGTTGTGTCTCAAACATTGATTTATTACTGCGACTAAGCTGTAACCAAATTTGCTCTACAGAAATCAGGACAATGTTATAGCTCTCAGGAGAGACTACAGATCATATGATCTCGCAAATACAGCTCTCAGGTCGGTGTTATTTGTGTTGGGTAATTGAATTCATGGCAGATTACGCCAATCGTGTGCTCAACAAGTTTTATTTGGATTAAAATTTGTTTTATTTTGCATTCTGTTTTCCTTTACATATTTTAATAAACAAAATTGAAAGAAACAAGTTTTGCTTTGATTTTTTTTCTTTTTTACAAAAGTCTTATTCCTCCTTCCAAAATACACTTTTTATCATAGCAATTAAAACTTTTGATCATCATGCATTGTGAGTGGTTTGTAAACTGACGTCTTTTGAAATATAAAACATGAAAATAACTTGAATATCTCATTGAATACACCTTTACTTACGGTGCTATGATGCTAAGGACTCGAAACATTTTAAACCCTAGTTTTCAGATCTTAACAGATGCTTCAACACATGATATTTCTTCCTTACAACTCTTCTAGTATGTTTTCTATTTTTTCTAATTGAAAAATCATGCTCATATTTGTAATAAAATCAAAATGCAGATACATACTTGGTATTGTGAAATCGAACGCTTCCTTCTGAAGAGTCGCGGGCGACCACTCTCCTACGACGCAAATACTTTGATTCAGATATTTTGTGAACCTTTAAGAATTATTTATTTGGTGACTTAGTCAATTCATGAATGATATTGACTTCAATATGCATAAATAATGTCATTGATAAAATTACCTTTAATTTTCTTTATGCATACAAATCTATCATAGTTAATTTTGATGAATTTTGTGTAGTAACGTGAAACAAAGGGTGATTTAAATATAATTTGTGATAACAGTTGTTTTCTGAATGCAAAGGAGGTGGTTTTGAATTGCATTACATACAAAAAGAGGAAAGTATAAAGAGAAAGAGCATGAATTTATCTTGAAAGTCTATTTACACAATATACAATTGGACCGAGGCAAACACCGACCTCTTAAGATATGGGAAGTGTGAGAGGGTGCCATGAAGGAGTAAGAATCCCAGATTTACAGGTCACTCCCACCGTTTACTCTTTGCCATGATCGGGCAAGCGGGGAAAATATTGCAGAGATGCAACTACATTGACAACAAATACTGACTAAAGACTGTTGATATTTTTGTTCAATCAACGTATTTGTTTTGAACTCGCCTTGTTTGTAAAATATACAAAATGTCCCTAAGAAAAGAAGGCTTATGCGCATACCAACTGGAATTTTATAAATTCTATATAGAGGTAATAATGGTAAACTGCTACGAAAACAAAGGAAGCTGGCGGAAAGAAAGCTAAAGTCGTCACGCCCATTCCACACCCATGTCCCCAGACCAGTATCAAGTCTTTTTCAAACAACAACAACGGCCAAAAAAATGAACACGAACCAGACGTTTCAAAATTATTATAGGAATGAAAATGGGAATTGTTATAGACTTATTAGATAAAACATCGTCGATTTATCTTAATCTTGAATTGAGGGTCAGTGCAAAATTCTTCTTTTTTTATTTAGAAGTTTTTAAATCAATTATATATCATCTATTTGAATACAAAACTATGTCAGCTAATAACAGGACGAAGTAAGTACCCATTGGAGTCTCGGCAGATTGTTGGGAGACTTGATCTCCAAAAACTACTTCAAAATTCGGGCATATTTTATATGTATTTAAGCTCAAAAGTTCATAATACAATACAAAATAGGAGCAGAGCAAACACAGACCTCCAAGACATCAGAGGTGGGATCAAATGCAAATTGATGAGTGAGCATCCCCTGCTGACCGGTCACACCCGCCGTGTGCTCTTTTTGTCTTGATTTGGAAATAATGGGAAAATCCGTCAATTCAGTGTGTTAATAATGTTAAATATTGCCTCAGAGTAGGTGTGTATGCAATAAAAAGTGATAAATGCCAGTGATGAAAATGATAGAGTTCTTAGAGATCTACGATTTAGAACGAGAAGAAAAATGTGTTATAGTGCAATAGTTTATATGACCCATTACTTATTTTCTACACATAATTTGTCCTAAAAACAGTTCGCAAATTGACTTTTTATTCCCAATTTCTGAATATGAAAATTAGTATTGACAGAAAGATTTAATTTATATACTTTACAAATTAGATTTTTAAAAAAAATATGGAGACATTCATCTACCTGAAATTAGCAAATAATTCTCAGAAGCATTAGAAACATTATTTACCACATTTCAATAGAAGAAAACGCAATGGGAACAAATTTATTAACCTCAGAGCATCCGACATAAAAAAATATTGATTTTAATCTATTTAGTACGATCAAAATTTCATCACCAACATTGTTTTAGATTTCTCAAAATCAAATATTTCCTTTAATTTTTCAAATCTTATCAAAATCTTTATTTTCAGACGACACATAATTTTTTTGTTCTTACGCAAGGAATAGAAGGTAATCAGTGTATGGTTTTGCATATATTTTTACATGTAAATGTTCAAAAATGAATGTGTATTTTTAAACTTAATCAAAAATACGCATATACTGAAGCAAATGTTATTTTTATTGCAAAACACGAGAGAGTTTTCTGATTACAAAATTATCTTTGTTTTCTGATAGAATGTTCATATTATATTTTTATCAATATAATTTGTTTAGCTTTATTGACAACATTCCTTTCTTTTTGTTGTTTTATTGGTTAGGTTAATTTAGGAGGAGGAACACACATTTACAACATTGGGAATTATACAAAATCGAAAATGCAGTGAAATATTTGCTCATACTATATAAATATATATATAGGAATATTAAAATAGGTGTGAGGAAGAATAAAAAAGGGAAAAAAGTACAATGTATGCCATATGTAAGAAAATAATGAAAGCATTTATACTCACTTGCCAATGAAAAGTCATAGGACTCCGGAATATGAATAAGAACAATGACGTCATCATCTCGTCTTATTTTTTCTAAGTACCCTTCAAGAATAATGATGATGATAAATCAAATTTAAAATGAGCAAATTGTAAAGAATTATATTACTTTCTTTTTTTAATTGATATTCAATAAGTATGCTTTATCATTCAATTATTATCAAGTTCTGTTATAGACTGATATAATAAGTTGTAATTAAAGTCACAATAAAGGAAAAGCTGATGATTGAACTTGATATTGCGTAAAATGAATTGTAAGAAATCCACATTCGTAAGAGGACATCGTAAGCATTCAAATCTCTTTGAAAACGACTAAATTATCAGTAAGAACTCGTAAAAAAACAAGTTTAGCCAAACATGAAGAACTGACACGCAAGCCGTTCTGTGATTTGTAGAGAGTTTAAACACTGATATGACTTCAGCCCAAGGACTTGATATAAAAAAAATATCTCTTATTTTTATATTTCATGAATAATTTTCTAATCTCCTTGGTTCACATGAAATTCAGGAAGATCTGTTCTAAATTCGTTTTGAATATCTTTAATTTCACCCAAAGATGAGAAATTTTAAATTGATATGTCGCGAAGTCTCCATTACAATAAAACTTCCAATAAAACACTGAACTGGAAAGTCTCGGCGCATCATAAAAGCAGATATTGAAGGAACTCAAGATCCCAGTGCGATGTCGGCCAATGGATTTTAGTGCCACCGGAGATTACTGTTCGGGAAATCTACAAAACTAAGCAATTTGATAATCTTTAACTTCGTAATATCTTGGTACGTGGTTCAATGTTGAAGGAGAGTTTTACATCCTCAATTTTGCGTGCCTAATTAAAAGAAATGCTGGGGATTTTATCGAGAACATAGCGCCAGATTTCCATTGCTTAACGTATTGATTTATGTACATCCTCTGTACAGAGAGAATTTTAAAAATGTAACGTTTTATGCATGTAACTAGGATTTTACTATCTATTGAATATCATTACTGGTATCAAATCTTAATTTATTCACAGACAGTAAATAATAGTTCAAACTTTGTTAATGTTGTTGATTTTTAAGACACGATAAAGAAGCTTCGTGTGTGTTTCTAAGTGCAAGATGTTCATATATATGTATCCTTGACGTGTTATCTTAATAAGATTAGGAATATATCTAAATTTAACAGCATGCACTACGTGTCAAGGTTCGAAGAAAACTTAAAACGCGCTACAAATTTTACATTTTAGCTCACTATTTCTGTGAATTTTGATACATCGGTTTTTTGTAAATGAGTATACATTAAATAGGTCAATTAAATAATAATAATAAATCAATAATGAAAATATATATACTTACAATCAAAAGCTTTTTCTGCATAATCACTATTATCTATAGCAATAGCAACAACGCGAGGCTGTCTTCCGTCTTTATCCTCAGTTGCCATTTTCATATGCCTTACTTCTCCGCAGAAAGACTTTCCTGTCAAGAATAAAAGACACCCTTCAAATGAAGTTAATCAGAGAACTGGGACTACTTGTTTGCTGATGGTTCCTTGAAAATTTGTAATCTTAGATGTCCGTTACAGCAAGTTCTTGATGCGAAAGTGAAAACCTTCACACATTGATTTTTTTTCCCTCAGAAACATTTAAAGACGCAGAATTAATGCAGGGAGAAACGCCAAAAGTCAATTAATAGTTGAGTGTCCTATCTTCATTACCATCTTTTGCAATTAGGAGCAATTCTTCAGCAATCCTACTGGAGAGTAAGCTGACTTTTTACTCTTGCCTACCAAAAAGCCATTTTTAACCATTCGATACATTTTTCCTTATCAGTACATACTACAGAAACCTACCTATAAAAGCAGATATGTTCTGCTACATGTCCTCATGTAACACGGGATCTGACAACAAGGCCATCCGTTTTAAGCTTCCAAACACTGAAGAATAATGTATTATTAATAAAGTGCTATGATACGCTTCGTGTTCTTGAGTACATCAGCTACGAATTTATTGATGATTTTTTATCATCGGGATACAAGCAATGTATAGACCCTGCCATAAATTGACTGCTTAATCAATTGGTCTTATAATCCATCTGACCTGTTCTGGTGAACAATTGATTCTGACAAGCTGTTTGGTTACGAAGTTGTAATTATGACAGAAGTAAATGCTTGTTCGGTGAAATTGATTAAATAAATGAACAAATGGATGAAAGACATTTTAGTTCATTTTCCGGGTGAGCATCAGAACAGAGCAGCAGTCTTTATATAGAAACATGTTACGAAATCAGCAATAATACAAGGCAACATAATAGACAGAACATGTTCAATTCAAAGAACATATTTCCGAAAACGCAGACTGAAAGTTTATCCTCGTCTCAGATTTTTTCCTAGATACCAGGCAACAGTAAATGTAAAACCAAAACAGCATTATAGTCAAATCGACATTTATTGCATTTTTTTTCAATTTGCATAATTTGTTTTTTTAAACTTGTGTTTTTACCTTTAATTAAAAGTCTTTGTAAATTTGTCTATTTTAGTTGTTTTCAATATTCGTCAGAATTTACAAGAATAATTAACTAAGTTTGACTATTAAAGCTGAACACGACTCCTAAATAGACTTACTCCATACTCCAATTCGATATTATCATCAACGATATCAACACCAGCGTATACTCTCCGCATTCGTTACACCTGACTGCTTTTTTGTTACGGGTATCGGCGTTGAATGGCGACCCGTTTTCGTGCTGGTTATCGTATATTACCTTTGTTTATGTTTCATTGCAAATACGTGTATCTGTGTTTGTTTGTATATTGCACTGACCTGTACAACTATTGTCAGTTTCTCTGGTATCTTATTTCCTGCATTAGAAGGTATTACAGTTATTTTTGTCGCTACTGAGTGCTGTTTAGCATACAGTGTACGTCCATCTACACCAGTGTCGACAGATTACACTGAACAACAACTAGGTCAGGTCCTTTATATAAGGGTCCTCAGATAAAGCGAGAGTCTGATCGAAAATGGCAGACACATTCCTTTACGAATCGCTTTCAGATTTAATTTGTTTAAAATTCAATATATTGAAATGCGTAAATGTTTCATCACAGAGTAAATCAAATTATTTGTTTTGAGTAAATATGTGTTCAAATTTTCTTTTCTTTTTTTTTGTAAAGAGAACATTAAAGATTTGAACAGACAAAGATGAAAAATATCTCTTTTATTACAAAAGTAGATGAAAAACTGCTTTTAGCATATTGGCATCGAGCTGTTAGACGTTGACTGGGTTTTCCTTTAAGATGATAGTATCATAGACAGCACATTATTTATGTTGTGACGCCAAATAACATGATTTTAAAAGTTGCATCGAATACAAGGAACAAAACACTTTCAGAAGTGCAATCCTTCTCCTTATAGAATGTTTTTTTTTTTATCATAGATTGATTCCCGAGATAAAACGTTTCATAAACACGAGGAGAAAATCACAAAATGTATTTTCATTGCTTGTTAAAAGCTGTGTTTTACGTTTGAAGTGGTTTATTTATAAATGTGATTTGTTGGTGTATCTTTAAAATGAAAACAGAGAGATATTGAAACATAAGAACATTGTTCTTTCAATAGACTGACAAAAAGGCACCAAGATTATGTGAGAGACAAATGTTTTTCTGAAAGGCATTTGTTGTGCATTTGCATTACAAGATAAAATATCTATGGTTCAATATTCAGACGGAACAATCTATCAAGCACCATCAATCATCATCGCTGAAAAAGTTGCATCTATCTTTATCCAATGTGAAATAGTTGTTTACGTCTAGGTTCATGAATAAATTATTAATAGTGTTAATACAAGAACATAATAGTACGAAACATATGCTGTGTCTGTAGAAATTACCATTTCAAATGAAATTTTAGATTGCAACAGTGATCATCAATAAGTGCTTTGCCATGGATGTGAACATAAAGCAGTATTTTGTCTGCCAGTTTCTAAAATGGCTTTTTATGCAACGTGTTATTCGAAATGCAGGAACATAACTTGTAAGCGATTGAGCATTCACTTTACATTTTGCTAGACCTTATATGTATCTAGTTTAATCTTCTTGTGTTCATTTTCCTAAACGTGAATGAAGAAATATTTGAATTGGTTTTCCTTTCTTCAACCAGTATTCATATTAAGTTGCACCATTATACATATTATTTCATTCCATCATGGCACATGATCCCACTTCTGATGTTTTGGAAATCCATGTTTGCTCTGCTCCTATTTTGTATCGTTTAATAGACTTTCAAGCTTGAATATTTTTGTTATATCCATATTTCATGCAAAGTTATACATATAAAAATGGCCATTTAATCCATGTTTAAACATACTTAAGAAATTCAGCGAATTATTCTTTTAAACTAAACTGTTAAAATTCTAAATAAAAAAATTTAAAAAAAATATTTGTTACACATATAAAAATTTGACCAACGGTGGAGTTTATGATTATAACAAACACAGACGTACATGTATACATGTACTAAGACATTTATCAATTATCTAAACAAATATATTTAACAATTTATATGTTTCTAATCAACATATATTTCCGATTGCTTTCATTTCATAGCAATTACAATACTAGTAATTTAATTTTGTCTCGCAAGAATGAAAAATTTCCAAAATCTTAAAACTGCTTTTCCCATGTTTCATTTTTCATTTACATGTCAAGAAGTAGATCAATCATCTAGAACAATTTCAATAAAGCTCCCAATAATCGTTATTTTTCACATTGTATGTTGGTTCTGCTTACACTAAAGATAACTTGAACTATGATTATACAATTATATATGATGCCCAGACATTTTTAAATCAATGTGTTTAATTAGGCATTAATGATACAGAGCAAATAGAGCGCATCGGTACTTGTAATGTTTTTCAAATACACTGTACCTTTATATTCAGCATATGTATATTTTATCTAAATAAACGTTACGGTGTCAGCCTAAATAAGCAAGATTTACATTTTTAGGCAAATTATACCTTTAAAATTTTTGGAAAAGTAAAGTTCAAGCAATTTTTTTCCTTTTGACTCACCTCAATACTTTCAATACTTTTGTCTTCGGTGTTAGATATCCAATATCGTAGACCTGTAGGAATTCAATCTTCTTGCTTGTATCAAAATCTTCCCGTCTATCTGCACTGTAGATTTATTGTCTTTTCACTGTTTAGTGGTGCTCGTTAAGTAATACAGCTTTCATCGTGTATTGATCAGGGAAAAATCAATTAACAAAGAAAATGAGAAATGTTTCTTCACTGTAAGATGACAAAACTGCCTTTATAATTACATTGAATTAATCAACAAATGTATTTATCAAGGAAACAATGCATAGTACTGCTATGAAATTGCATATACCAAGTGACAACACAACCAATGAAACTTTGATTTTATACCCGAGATGGTTTTAGGCGTGAGAAATATCTATACTGATATTTTTCCCTCTTAATTACTCCTTTTCAGAACTGCTGTTTTTTTGTCACCGTGGTTTGCATATATAATGCTCTTACACAATAAGTTATAATCATTGTTCATTCACTAAGCGCCAGGTTGCTAATGACGACTTTGAAAAGTCATTTGAATGAGAAATAAACATTCAAATAGAAACTCGTGGAATGTATAACTAATAACGTTATTTCACCCAAAGGAAATATATAAAAAATTGTATTTTCTTTCAAAGAAATAAATACAAAAACATTGTAGTACGTGATTTTTAATGAGTTGTTTCTGTCAGAGACGGGATTTATTTAAAATTTGCATCGTTTTCCATAATAATGAAATAAATGTCATGAATAACTGTCATATTATTGAACGTCACGAAATGTTCAGATTAAGAATTTCTCAGTTATGTTCGAATACGTTTGTTTCCACCAGAACAGTATTGTCGCATTTCCACCTGAATGAATTAATAGTTATTTAAAATATTTTTTTTTTACTACAAGGAAGAAAATATGTTCACTGGATGCGTTAACTTAATTTATAACATTTTTTACCAGTGAAATGCTGTAATTTATTCATTGAATAAAAATGATATCTTGTCACAGTGTGAAAGAATACCAAAATGAATATCCTTTCACAGTGTGACAAATATCAAAAGAGCGGTAAAACTCTCAATATTTCTTCCCATAACGGAAAGTGTTGTAAAACAAAAAATCTTATTTCACATGTTATAAGATAGATAGAAGTAAATAAACCATTCTTACAGAGAATAAAACTGTCAAAATTGCCAAAATCTGTTGCTAAATCCATGTTTTCAATGTTTTCAACTCACATAGATATGATGCTCAACCGTTCAACTATGACGTCATGTACGTCCTGTACCTATATATACGAAAGCCCAGAAGGCTCATTCGAGATTCGAGTTTCAAAGTACGAGATTCGAAATTCGAAATTCGAGTTTCGAGATTCAAGATCCAAACTAACCAATCAGAAGCGAGTTTCAAACTACGAGATTCGAAATTCGAGATTCGAAATTCAAGATCCAAACTAGCCAATCAAAAGCGGGTTCAACATTTGATTACTCCTCTTTATTATGTTTTTACTATCAAGAAATCGTTTAAAATAATTATAACAAATGGGTCATTTAATTATATTACAATGCAAGAAAGAGTGTTATATATATTAGAAGGAAATTTTAATAATTATTGGATTTTTGATCAGAAAAATATACTTCAATCTATATTATAGCTTCTTAAATATTAAAAAAATTACTTATATCATGAGTATATATATTTATTTGTATTGTCTTCTAAACTTAATTTTTATGTATTTTCCCGCATAGGAAAACCAAATGTACTTGTGGACAGGGCACCCCCCCTCTCGATATTCAACCCCAGGGCTTATTGGACTTTTTTCACAACATATATCTAATACACTTATTCATCGTGTGTTCAATGCCAAAAAAAATAGTAAAAACCCAGAATAATCGCTCAACACAAAAAATACCCCACTATACATTATAAGTTTGTTTACGTTGTACGCCCGCTGCTATTTCTAGGTTTAAAACCATGCATTTATTTTAACTTAAAATGTTGATTAAAATTAACTGTCTCTACATATATTTCTGTCTTAGTCCATGCTATCGGATTGACTCTGCATCTCGTAATAATCCCATATTTTCTCCTTAAATGACACCTCTCTTGTATAGTGGGGAGGGGTAATGTATAATGGTTTTTTTTTTGGTTAAACGATTATTCTGGGGGTTTTACGCCCGTGATGTTTTCGTATTGTACACATTAATAAGTGTAATAAATATAATTTGTTAAAAAAATTGTCCAGTAAGCCCTGGTATTGAATATCGAGGGGGGGGGGGGAGGGGTCCTGTCCACAAGTACCTGTGGTTTTCCTATGCGCGGAAATACAAAAAAAAAATAAGTGTAGAAGATAATACAAAAATATATATACTCCTGATATATGTAATCTATTTAATATTTAAGAAGCTATAATATAAATTGAAGTATATCTTGCTGCAAAAATCCAATAATTATTTAAATTTCCTTTTAATATACTAGTATATAAAACACTCTTTCTTGCATTGTAATTTAATCAAATGACCCATTGGTTATAATTATTTTAAACGATTTCTTGATAGTAAAAACATAATAAAGGGGAGTAATCAAATGTTGAATCCGCTTTTGATTGGTTAGTTTGGATCTTGAATCTCGAAACTCGTATTTCGAATCTCGAATTTCGAATCTCGTATTTTGAATCTCGAATCTCGAATGAGCCTTCTGGGCTTTCGTATATATACCTATAATATCCTGTCCCACTAGTGAAATAAATTCCATATCCAATTACAAAACATTGAATATCCTCTATTTACACATTCACATATTTATCTGGACACAATTTCTTCCCTGGAGAGATATGTTAGAAGTTTAACAAAAATGTTGAATTTCATGGTTAATCGTTCTCACTTACATTATATTTGCAAAATTGATAAATCCCACTTAGTAGTTGTCCATAGCTAGTTTATATACGAATTGCAATTAGTTTTTGTCTCGAATAAATTTCACTGCTCAATGACCCTCAGTAAAGGTCAAATATGCAGCCCTTAATGGTACAGGGTGGCATCTCTATCTTAGATAAACACATTTCGGAAAGAGACGTAAAACAACATACAATCAATTTATCATTCTTCTTTAATTATTAACACATGCTTTGTTATGTTTGAGTTCACTTAACAGTCTGTTAGATGTAGAAAGAGAACAAGCACATAGTGATAAAATTCATAATTTATTCATTCAACATGGGAACTCGGGGAAATCAAAAACCTTTTAAATGTGTCAATGTTCCGAAAAAAAACCAAAAGCTTTCAGAAACCCTCGATTGTTTACTAACCTAATTTTAAAATCAATAGAACAGAATACTATCTAATGGGATCAAACCACGTCACAATATATTTCTGAGGTAAATCTCTAATGTCAATACCTTTCTTTGGGTACGACACAATTTGACCTTTTGAACTTAACCCTGACCCTGGAGTTTGACCTCCTTTACCAAAGATTACCACACTTTAATCTTGGCCATTATTTTTAACAGTGCTTGCTGATACTTGCATACTTCACATGTGAATTAAATATATTATTACCGTTGGGCATTGACCGTAGAGTTTGACACACCTTAAAAAATTAACCCTTTTCATATCTTTCACATAGCTAGCACTAGAAATGTATATATATATCTGATAAAATCAAACCACGTCTCCATACAGCGATTACAATTTATTTCAAACCATTACTGAGAGAGAGAGAGAGAGAGAGAGAGAGAGAGAGAGAGAGAGAGAGAGAGAGAGAGAGAGAACGTTTTAATCAAATTTATTGCACAGAATGTCATATTGAAGAACTATAAGTTTTAAGATTTTGCATTTTGGAAGAAAAGGGTTATTATAGGATAGGTTTTTAAGGTTCATTATATTTTGTCCTCGAAAGTTCGGAGGGTATGTAGTGTTTGCCCTGTCTTTTCTTCCGTCAGTCTGTTTTTCTACAACAACTTTAACAATTCCCAAAACTTTAAAGTGAGTGAGGCTATTGCTATCCATAACTCTTACAGTGTTTCACATACATATCTGGTTTTTATTATTAATCCTTTAAAATTAATTAAATTGCAGCATATTTTTTTGTATTCTTTTTGTGTACTTCTTGATATAAAACACAAAGATAAATTCATGATCATCTTTTGTAAAATGGATTGATTAATCATTCTCTTTTGCTTAAAACATATTTTTATTCCTCCTGAGGGAGAAGGAGTAAACATTTGCACTACATAAATTAATTAACCATTCGAACGTTGAAAGAAAGATAAATTGGATTGGACGCTCTGCTCAATGCTCATGTTTTCAAATGAATATAATATTGAACTTAAAATATCAAATGTCAGTGTTTTAGATGAATATCAATGAAATCAAGATCCATGTTACACAAAATATAAAAGAAATTCATGGTATACACAAAATTGATTTTTGAAGCTTCCTCGGGGATAAATAAATCATATTATTATAACCAATTTTTTCTATTCTTTTCTGAAAGAGTAATAATGTAGGCTTGACACAAGAGTACTACAGATTGTTTTTGATCGGATAGGACCACTTATTTAATGTGCTGTAAACTTATTTCTATCAAGAGAATTCAATGAACTCAAAATAACCTATCCTTAGTACTTCCTATTTTTAGCTTAATAATCATGGCCTTAAGACTTGCAAGTTAATTGTATATAATTTCTACTTAAGATCATAAACCTAAATATAATAACTATTCAATATGTTAACAATTACAGAAACATACAATTAAAATTTTACGTATTTACGATGCAGAAAGTTGAGAAAACGAACAAATTCAAGCTCAAAAGTCCATCTTACAATACAAAACGGGGGAAATGAGGGACATTAGTTACTGACAACAGATTTTGTAAATAAAGTGCTTTTGACATTTTTGAGCATGTCATACTTTCAGAAATGTTAACTATTACTTTGTTTCGCGAAAAGAAACGAAACTAGTCTCTATACCTAACATTAATGAAAATCATATAAATTCACTTCTCAAACAAGGTGATAAGGTGTCGACATCAGTTGGGGTGCGTTCAACAGCGTAGCTGCTACGTAGCCGCTACGTAATGTTACGCTTTTGAACGGACAGCTAACCTATCTGCTACGTATAAAGAGCTAGCATAAATATTTAATGCTACGTCCCAAATCCAATATGGTTTTCTTGGTTACAAATTCGCAGCATTCAAAATTTTAATAAAAGGAGGGTTATTCCCTATATCTAGGTGAATTAAATGTAAATTTAAATACATATTTTCGCCTGAAATAAATTTTATTTGTTCCAGTAATAAGTTTTTACTGATATATCTTAATTCTAAATCTAACACTTAGCAGCTAGGTTAGCTGTCCGTTCAATAGAGATAAATATCTACTAATTAGATGCTAGGTTAGCCGATACGCTGTTGAACGCACCCCAGCATGTGTTTTTATGTATACAAATGAATTCATGTTTTTTTGTGTGAATTCATTGGTCTTGAGGGTTCCTGTTTTTATATTTAAGCGCCCTCTAGTTATGGCTGTTGGCCTCATACATGTGTACTTATCAAAGAAGGATATGGAGATGACGAACAGTATTCAATTTCAAAGTCCATAAAACAATACAAAATAAGAGCAGAGCAAACACGGACCTCCGAAACATCAAAGGTGGGATCAGGTGCCATTGAGGAGTGAGCCTCCCCTGCTGACCGGTCAGCCCCGCCATGTGCTCCTTGTCATGATCAGGAAATAAAGGGAAAATCCGTCGTCGATTCAGTGTATAAAAAATGGACTAACAATTACTATGAAAAACGTCAGTATTTGACTCAATGATAAATTGTATTTGCTGACAAGGTCATTGTATCGACCATAGAACTTACGAAATGATGACTTTGAACGAGACTGTTGATATTCTTGTTTCATCAACTTGCTTGTCAATAATTTACCTCGTTTAAGAAATATTTCATAAGTAGAGCATGCTCTTGCGTATCGAATCATCTGAGATATATACACTACGTATGCAGGTGATGAAGGTATATTGCTGCATAAGTAAGGGAAGTTGACAATAGAAAAGTTAAAGTCGTCACGTTTTTCATATAGCTTGGTTGTTAGGTTACCATTAACGTCTTTTTCAAGTCAAATATCCAAGTATGAAACAGATGTGTCACACTCTGTAGTGTCTTTAATCTCAAGCTCTCCTGGATATATCGTATCGGCGTAGGAATGGAAATTACCATTGTTAATTGACAATACGTCATCCATATATCTGAAAGTCGAGTTGAAGGCCACAGCAAGTGTTTTCTTCTAAATGACTTCATTTTGAAAAAAAATGGTGAAACCATTATCTCTACAATCTGAATCATGCATCAAGATCCACGTCGCAGACTGATTCCTAGTTTGAAGAAGTTTACACACAGAGGACTGAGAGCCTAGAAGAGTTTCTACAGACTGCATTCTGAGAAGAAATTATCTGTACAAAATTGTCTACCAAGAGGACATTTCTGTACTTGCTAACTGATTATCATACAATGATACAATTACACTTTGATAGAGAAAGAATCTGGTGACTTGTCTTGCTCTTTCCTGCACATATGTGTCCACAAGGAAAATTATATTGTAACTCAAATTTTTGTTTAAAAAAAAATTATGTGGGAAAATGTTTGATAAAGTTAGTTTATAGGCCTTTCTAGAAAAAACAAGATGTGCTTGTGAAACACAAATGATCCAGTTTGGTAGCTAATGGCGAGATTGAAGTTTTGCAGATGTAAGTCAAACTTCAAAAGTCAAAATCAACTGTGATAAATAAAAGCTTCAGTGTTAACTGTTCAAAAGTTATGGCCAAGGTTAAAATTTTATAAAAGTCGAAGAAACTCTCAGGTCGGTGTCAACGTGGAAAATATTAATTTACACACTTTGAGAGGTTTTGTCACAATGAATACTTTACAAGACATGTTTGTGAAATATGAAAGTCCTAGCACCTGTTTAAAAGTTATTGCTAAGGTAAAAAAAAAAGTGTGGTAATTTTTGGAAGAGTGGGTCAAACTCCAAGGATAAGGTCATAAGGGCAAATGTGTTGTTCTCAAAGGTCAGTTAACGAAGAATGCAACTGTAAAATATGAATGCAATAGCTCCGTCCACTAAAAAAGTTATGAACAAGGTTTGTTCCAGACAAATAAATAACAGACAGACAGACAGACGGACGGACTAACAGGGCAAAACTTATCTACCTCCGAATATTTGATTACAAGCACATAAAAATGCTTAAGAAAGATCTCTGGCAAACAGGTAACATGATTTGGTAAAATTTGCCTTCAGATTTTCGACAAATTTGTACATGTACATTAGACAAAATTTCTAACGCACCAGAAAAGAGAATTAATGTTTTACTTTTAAAAACCTATTTATGATGCATTTGATATATAAATATGTTACTTTAAGAAAAAATAAAGCATATTAATTTCAACCTTATAACTACAATGTTTATTGAAGTGTGACAATTCATAGAAAAAGATAAAATCGTGTTTATTCCATTTTTGAAGGAGAAAAATTCAATTTGTTCTTTGTATCTGTGTTTCTTTCCATTTGCACTAATTGAAAACTCGGGAAAAAAAGTTACACCGTATGTGGCGTTTGACGCTAAAAGAGCGTGCAAAAGAAGACATGATGGCGTCTGCAGGGATTTCCTTTAGAACAATCTGTATAAACTAAAAACAATAAAAAGCTTACGAATTCCATTCATGAAAAATTGTTTCAAATAGATAAATAAACATAAAAATGTTAACTATAGAAAACCAAGGCATTGAGTTAACAACATACAATAAGTTAAAAATTGTTCGACAAAACTGAGTCAACCGAAAGTGGAGTGGATTTGGTATGGACACTGTCTAAGGTATCAGATGATTGCTAGAAGATACATGTATTAGAGTCGATGACTGTTTGTTGTTTGATTTTTAACTGGGGAACTACTCCTGTGGCAATCTCACAGACCCCTTTAGTGATCAAGAATTTCATATCTGTGCAAAAACAGTGCGCAGTACACAGTTGGAAATTAATTGTCGGACAAGAAGGTCATTCAAGGATTTTTTTATGATGCCAAGATATTTGTCAATACTACTGCTTTTGAAATAATGGCATATCATATACACTAGAACCGATCTGGCAAATATGTTAAATTCACAAATAAAGATTAACAAGTGATGAGTTAGCAATTTTGTCCAGTGTATGTATTTTTTCATACGAAAGAGTCGAATACGGAACTTTATTCTTGTACATGTACTCAATTAGGTTTCGGGTGACACAATGCATTTGCATCTGCTTTTTATATTGCTTTCAATAACTTCTGTGTTTTGTTACACTTTTAATGCTAATTATATTCATTATTGGACAAATTAACTCCCCCGATATTTTAGGACTAAGTATAAGGCATATATTCTAAATGTATGGTAATTGTTACCTCTGTGAAGAGGTGTTTTTTTTTCTAAATGAAATTTCACATTCTATATCTGATGAAGTTGTTACCGTAACGGTTCTGTTGAACATGTTTGTAAGTAAATGGTATTGATGCAATTAACAAATTAACCTAAAGGCCGATCCCTATTGATTTATTCAGAGTGATACCTATATAGATAGAAATGTCACTCGTAGAATATTTTATCCCAAATTACATAAGTTTTCAGCGGTTTGGGGGGAAATCGTATCAAGAACATTTAACAATTCTCGTGTCTTCCTCCGCAAACTAGTCAGTGTATAAAAAAGAAACTTGTATGAAAACGTCAGTTAGCATTCAACTACATATATTTTTTGGCTGACAAGTCCATTGTGTCTACCATAAAATTTTCGAAATGTTGACTTCAAAAGAGACTGTTGATATACTTGTTTTCTCAAATTATTTGTCAATATTCTAATTTGTATCTTCTACAAATTGTTCCCTAGTTTTATACATGTAAATCATTCTTACACAAGCACTGACTCAGCTGAGAGATATAAAGCCTATTTTCAGGTGATAAGGATATATATATTGTTTCACAAGTTAAGGATGTTAACGGTAAAAATTAAGGTTTAGAAATTTGAAGTTAAAAAATAGGAGCAGAGCGAACACTGACATCCAAAACATCAGAGGTGGGATCCGGTGCCCTGGATGAATGAGCATCCCCTGCCGACAGGTCACACCTGCTTTGTGCTCCGTGATTTGGTTTCCATATATTATTCATTGCATCACTGTGATTAAACGTTGATTAGTCATGACAGTTCATTTTAAAGGTATATTATTTGCTCGTGCATTTGAATACTTAGTTCGGAAAAAGAGGTTAAAACTACAGAAAAACATTGAATTGCAAGAAAACATGAAATAAATAAAAATATATATATAAGATTGAAATAATACATATTTCTCTATTCTTCAAGTTATATGTTAGAAGATAATTTATTAAGAAATACATGCAATCTACGCCCGATACAAAATAGAAAAAGCTAGATGTGTTTGTAAAACACTGATGCCCCCTTATGGCAACATAGCGAAGGTTAAGATTTCCCAGATGCAGATCAAATATGTTAGTACTTAAAGTAAGCCTATTTCACAAGAAATACAAATGTGAAATATAAAACCCTAGCACCACCAGTTCAAAGGTTATGACCAAGGTTGATGTTTTTAAAGGTAGGACAAACTCCGGGGTCAAGGTCAAATTCAGGGATGTTGGTTTCAAAAGAAAGACCTTGTCTCAAAGATTACACATGGGAAGTATGAAAGTGCTGGCCTTACCGTTCAAAAGTTACGGCCAAGGTTAAAGTTTGTAAAAAGAAGGTCAAACTCCAAGGTCAAGAGGTCAAAGTAATTGATATCCAATGAAAGGTCTTTTCACAAAGATTACATATGTGAAGTATGAAAGCCCTAGCCCTTACTATTCAGAAGTAATGGCCAAGGTTAAAGTTTTTTCATTAGTACGGAAATGTCTAAGACAAAGGTCAAAGTTGTTGATTTCAAATGAAAGGTCTTGCCAGAAAGAATTGATATTTGAAATATGAAATTACTAGTATCTACTGTTTTAAAGTAAGGGCCAAAGTAATAGTTTGGATTATTTGTGTAAAAATGGGTCAAACTCAAAGGTCAAAGGGTCAAAGATGTTAAAGGGTCAAAGTTGATATCAAATGAAAGGACGTGTAACAAGGATTGAATATGTGAAGTATAAAAGCCCTAGATCTAACACTTGGAAAATAATGTTCAAGATTGTATTTGAAAAGTAGATCAAACTCCAAGGTCAAGGTCAAAGGGTCAAAGTTCTTGGTACCCAATGAAGCGTCTTTTCACAAGAATTACATTTGTGATGTATGAAAGCTATATCCCTTGTCGATAAAAATTATGACAAAGGTTAAAGTTTTTTCAGAAGCATAAAACTCTACAAAGTCAAAGTTATTGATATCCAATAAAAGGTCTTTCCACAAACAATACATAATTATGTGAAGTATAAATGTCCTGGTATCTACTGTTAGAAAGATATGGCTAAAGTAAAAGTTCAAAATTTTTGTGTAAAAGTGGGTCAAACTCCAAGGTCAAAAGGTCAAATTTGGTGGTACCCAAAGGAAGGTCTTGTCACAAGGAATACACAGGGAAAATATGAAAGTCATAGCTCCACTAAATCAAAAGTACTAGGCAAGGTTAAAGTTTTTGCTGACAAACAGACAAATATACAGACAGACAGACGAACGGACACGACAAAAACTATATACCCCCGAAAATCCGTTTACAGGGGCATAAAACAGATGAAAATCAAGTAGTAGTAGTACTAGTAGTAAAGAGTTTGAATGTGTAGAATAAGTGGAAGAAGAAGAAAATAACATAAAATTTAAATATTAAGTTCTAATCAGCATTTTATCAGATTTTAATTTATTTATTTTATAGAGGCAATAAGCTTCAAAAAGCAATTATAATTATAAGTATGTTACATTATGTTTAATTATGTTTAATTACATATTTTCAAAACATTTCAAGTTGCAAATATTTTTTCCCCTACAACGAAATTTAGTTTTATGATATTAATTTGTTATTTCACTTTTTAAAAGTTATCTTTAATAAATTTGGCTGGTTAGCTCATAATTAATTTTCGACTGTGTACCTTGCCTTTTTTTCCACAAATGCACACATGTTTGAAACATATGTTTATAACACTGTATTTACTTACAGTTTGTAAGAATGATTTCATTGTTTCCTATCAACCACTATTTTGTAGAAGTAGCCTAAAACTAATTTTAGCAAATCAATATAATTAATTACTTTTCTACAGCGTGTGCATTTATAAGAATTGCTTATCTGAAAATTTTGAAAGGAAATTAATTTCTAAGACAATCGTTCTGAATCCATAAAATATTTTTTTTTTAATTTTTATTCATCTTGGGTCGTCTCAGATAAACATCTATAATCGCGTGCGTCATGTCTGAATTATTCTCCGTCTCAGACTTCATCCTTTATCGATACATATTTAAAGATGCAAATATATATGTATTTACTTACTTGAGCATAATAATTCACAGTAATAATATTCATGGC
Source organism: Saccostrea glomerata (assembly GCA_003671525.1). Taxonomy (NCBI): domain Eukaryota; kingdom Metazoa; phylum Mollusca; class Bivalvia; order Ostreida; family Ostreidae; genus Saccostrea; species Saccostrea glomerata. The sequence continues at coordinate 66,970 of PRKT01000540.1, read as the reverse complement.
TGTATTAAAAAAGAGTTAATCATATGCATTTAAAAGAAAGTATGCTGTGTTGATAATTTGTATACATCCATATGAGTGCAAAGATATCGTACACTATTAAATTTTTAAAAAGTTTATCAAATTATACGAATCGGGAGCAGAGCACAGACCTTAAAGCATCATAAGTGGGATCAGGTGTCATGGAGGAGTGAGCATCTAGGTCGATTACACCCGTCGTGTGCTCCTTGTCATGATCGAGATTACACCGAAATATCTATCGTCAAGCCGTTGCATAAATAATAGTTTAACAATTAGATTAAAAAACGCCAGTCAGCTTTTAACTTATTGTTAGATAGTAATTGCTGCCGATATCATTGTTTCGACCATATAATTTACACAGAAAGGAGACCTGAATACACAATACGTATTTAATATGTTGAAAGGATGTTTTGTGAAAGAACGGTGGTGAAAGAAAATCACGTTATTTTATAAGTGTGAATAAATCAAATAAAAGAGAAATCATTTATACCTTCCTCTCTCTGCTAACCAAATTACAAGGAATCGATTAAGGGTGATGTATCGCCTGATGGTAACTGATGTGATTTAACTATATTTCCGTGCAGTGACTGCCGCTCCTCATAAATCATATCTTCTGGAGAGATCTTTCAGTCTCGTCTTTAGCAGGAAAACCTGATATTGGAGATAAATAAATACACAAAATGCTCCCCCTGATCAGACAGATGTTTTTAGAAATGTAAAACTAATATCAAGTAAAAAAGCAGAAAGTTTAATTTGAAGTTGTTAGTAAGAAAATGATAGAAGAAAGCAATGCCATATCTAAGTCTGTCTTGTCTTGTCGTGTTGCGATATGCAAAAGGGTTTTAATATAACATACATATCGAAATAAGAAGTTCATGGGAAATGTTTTAAAAGGTTTAGATAATGAGTATATCTATATTTTTTTTTATAATAATCGATTGTAGTAAACTTTAAATGTTCTTGAAATAAGCCTTAAATTTGGTTTAACTACGCATATCGAATTAATTTCTTGATTAATACCTTACGTTTCTCTCTTAGCATGCATATCAGCTTTGAATTCAACATTACAATTGATTTCTTCTCTATTGTAGATTTATTGTTTTCTACGTTTTAATGATGTTTATGACATTTCAACTGGAGGCTTTAAAATGAAATACTAATTCACTTGAATAAATTAATCATTATTTACAGGAAGTTGATAATGAATTCAATGTGATCGATGAATTGCCTCAAATCACGACTGTAAAAGAGTTCGATATTGATCATTGTTATTTCGCTTACGTCAACTGTGATTTGGAATACGATACAAAATAAAGAAAATTGGATTCATTCTATAACATTATCGAATAATGAAGCCACTGGAAAGAAGACCTGTTTGGTGAACAAAGACGATTCAGGCGACTCTCTGTCCATTTGACGGTCCAATCTTAACTTTTAGTGTTCTATTTTTTAACGCGTTCCAAAGATTGATTAATTTTTAAACTAGGTATAGAAACCTTTGAAACTATCTGTGTAAAGGCTATAAATTGAATGTGGTCGCCTCGCTAATTAGTCCTTCTAAGAAAGATATTCTATGATGTATATGTTAATATGAGATTAAACCTTTAATAACCAACGGTCTTTGATCGTTTTTGTCAACTGTTGAACATATTACAATTATTGTTTATTCGGCGGAAAAAAGGGTTTCTTTGACCCTATTTTATCCGTCTGACAATAAAATACAAATTATTGGACCTTTAGAAAGTCTTGCTATAATCATCAAAATTATGGTGTAAAATTATCAAAAATAAATGTAAACTTAGAAGTAATTCAGTGATAAAGATAAAATGGGAAACAAAACTCTGAAATAAAATTTATTATCATTTAACATTCTATTTAGTTTAAAATGAGGAAAAAATGGGTAGTGAGATAAATATACTATACACTGATGACAAAGATTCCAATTCAACATATCAATACTTCAAATAGAATTAAGTATCTGAGTTTATAAAATCGTGATAAAAATTTTTCCAATTCTAGTTTGAAAAGCTTTAATGCTGAACTAGAGGTACTGTGAACTATGTTCTGAGCTAAATGATAACCCGCCTCATATATGAATAATAATAATGACAATGTCCATGCTTTTATAGGAAACCCAAATATGTGGGATCAACTTGACTTTGAAAGTTAGAATTCCATTTAAGATTTTTTCGTCATACAAATAATCAATTACTAAGTACAATTTTCCGTCAACAACGAGGATTTTAGATTAAAAAACTAGGGACAGTCTTTCCTTATAAATGCATGCAATTAAACTGTCGATGCAGGACCACAATGAAAACAAGCTTTATGCTAATTGTGTTATCCTGGATAAATAAAAATTATTATTTTTACTATCATTAAAGTGTGAAATCTTTCAGGTCCACAGTGTAACAATGTCATTGTGATAGGACTTTTTCATCACATACAGAGACGTAAACATCGTCATCGGTTTAAAATCTTTTATGTGAAAGGAGGAACACTTGCTGTGACCTTGAACTCGACATCTAGATATATCGACGACATTTTGTCAGATAACAATAGTTGTTTCCATTCTTATATCGACAGGATATATCCCAGTGAGCTTTGAATAAAAAATACCACAGAATCTGACACATCTGTTTCATATTTGGATTTTTTAAAGAAAAATACGTTAATGATTATATAACAACAAAGCTTTATGATACACGTGATGACTTTAACTTTTTCAATCGTCAACCTACTTACTTATGCAACAACCTGCAAATACATTTTATATCTCTCAGTCAATTCGATATCGAAGAGCATGTTTTAATGATTTCTATGTCGGGGTAAGTTATTGACAAAAGAGTTGACGAAGCAAGGGTATCAGCAGTCTCGTTTAAATTAATCATTTCGTGGCGGGTCTGACCGGTCGGCAATGGAATGCACCAATATACAGCTGCACCCATATCATCTACATATGAGGTTTATATAGAGAGGTTTAAAATTATTATAAATTTCATGACAAAAAAGCTTCACATAATTATACCCCCGCTTGAAAAGCGGGTGGGTATATAGTAATCGTTCAGTCCGTCCGTCTGTCTGTACGTCCGTCCGTCTGTTACGCTTTAGGGTACCCATCTCTTATCCGCAACTCCTTGATTGATCAAACAATTGTTTTACATTTTCAAGAAAAGTTTTTATTTTAAAGATCTTTCAAAAATACTGAATGTTCTAAATACAACTAAAGGGTTTTGCAATCTTGACTTCTTTAGCATTATTTTGGGCATAACATTTTGATGAAGTGAAATAAAAGCTATGTAAAGATATACATGTATGCTGGAACAAAAAAAAAAATAATTCCCATTGCCTGTATTTAAGTTGGGTTTCATAAATATTGTTTTGATGATATTTTTGAATAAACCCTTATATTAAAAAACTTAGGGGTTAACAAAACAAAAATACAAAATACATGTTAACTATATTCTAGTCAACTTTTTTCAATTTAAAGTATTAGGTAAGAAGTGGTTGAAATTATTTCAATTATTCTGACTACACGAGAATATATATAATACATTTTCTGAATTCAAAAATACTGCAAAAATATATTTTACATCATTATTCTATTTAAGTCTAAACCGGTCAAAGACAAAGATAGTAATGCAAGTCTAAACCGGTCAAAGACAAAGATGGAAGAGTCTTCACCAAACTAAATGATCAAATGGAGAGGTGGAATGAGCACTTCATTGATGTCTTGAATAGGCCAGAACCAGACCAACCAGTAACCTTACCACAAGGGGAAGACCTTAACATAAAGGTTGACAATATAAAGAAACAGGTAATCAAGAAAGCCTTAAAATCATTGGAGAATGGTAAAGCGGCTGGAGTAGATGGTATACCACCAGAGGCGTTGAAATATGGAGGAGAAGAGATAAGTGAAAACCTGTTCAAACTATTAAATAAAATCTGGGAAGCTGAGAGTATACCAACAGAATGGAAAAAGGGCTACTTGTTAAACTGCCAAAAAAGGGAGACTTAAGCTGCTGTGGAAACTGGAGAGGCATTACCCTGCTGCCAGCAGCTTGCAAGATCCTATGTAGAGTAATACTGAATAGGATGAAAGATGCGGTGGATAAAGTTTTACGGGATGAACAGGCAGGCTTCAGATCCAACAGAAGCTGTACGGACCAAATTGCAGCTCTAAGAATTATCGTTGAGCAAACTGTTGAATGGCAGTCATCTCTGTTTATAAATTTTATCGACTTTGAAAAGGCATTTGACAGTGCCAACAGAGATGGAATGTGGTAACTGCTGAGGCACTATGGAATACCATCTAAAATAGTGAATTATTAAGACCCAAGATGAAGAATTCTCAGTGCAAGTGATACATAGCATCCCTCAGTGATTCCTTTTAAATCAAAACTGGAGTGAAACAAGGTTGTTTACTCTGGCCCAAAAAGCAAGCATTTAACAAGCCAACGGAAATACAATGGACAAGATTGGAAGACCTGGGTTTTGCCGATGACCTTGCTCTACTGTCCCACCAAATAAAAGACATCAGAGAAAAGACCAACAAGCTAAATGAAACTGGAAAGAAGATAGGGCTAAAAATTAACAGCAAGAAAACAAAAGTTATGACAGTCAATACTAGAAAAAGTGGACCAATCACAATTGAGGGGGGAAAACTGGAAGAAGTGGAACAATTTATTTACTTAGGGTCCATCATCAGTAATACAGGTGGTTCAGACCAAGACATTAAAACCAGAACAAGCAAATCCCGACAAGCCTTCGCAATGCTCAAACCTGACTGGATTCCAGTACACTAAGTGAAAGCAAAAAGATCAGAATATTTAATACAAATGTTAAATCAGTGCTCTTCTGCGGATGTGAAACCTGGAGACTAACAGCAGGACTAAAACAAAAAATCCATATATTTACCAAAAAATACCTATGACATATCTGTAAAGTGACATGGCCAATTAAAATATCAAATGAACAGCTACTTGAGCGTACCAGCCAAGAACTAACTTCCCTCCAGACTAAGAAACGAGCATGGCAGTGGATTGGTCATACATGGAGAGAGCCCCAAAACAGCATCACTTGACATTGGACTGGGATCCACAAGGTCAGAAAAAGCAAACAAGGGCAACCATTACCCAGCTGAGACCGGGAATGAGGCAAAAAGAACACCCCAGAAACAGAGTAAGGTGGAAGCGACTGTAGTAGCCCTATGATTTACAAGGAACGAAGAAGACTAAGTAAGTAAAATTCTATTGAATCATTCTAGTCGGCCTAACAGAAGAACCCGTGTTTCAGATTTTTGCAATGTTACACTGCTTTCATAGATATAACTTCTATTGCTGATAAAGCAAAGTGGCGAAATGACGAGTTTTATTTACTTTTATGTATCAAAATAAATGTCATAAATATGTCAGTAACTATAATACAACTACATCATTTTAACATAATGTTATGTTTAGTCGTCTTTTGTTTCATCGTCGTCATCATCTAGATCGTCGTCGTCGTCGCTGAAATCGATCTCCGGCTCTTCGTCCTCTTGATCTGGATCATCCGGAGATATTTTCTTGTCATTTTCACCCAACACCTCTAATTTAATGTTCGTATCTACAATTCAATATTAAAAATTTCAGTATACAGGAAACATCAGAGAGAATATTGTTTTAAAGAACCATGTCTATTACAAATTTTTTTTAAAGATTTAAGATCCCTCTCTACACTGCACATTAAAAAGTTTTAATTCTATGGAAAATTTCTGCAGTTAGAGTGACCAGTCCTTAGATCTTAATTACAATCAATAGAAATTAACAATATATTTCAAAATTTGCAATAACCTCAAGAATTCTCAACATTTCAAAAGACTTAAATAAATTATAAATTAAGAACTCGATAGTAACATGTGTTTTTTTTCCATTGAAGTGAACAACACAGATATCTGTTCATTGATATTGTTTTGTGTTTGATTTTATTTTCCTGGGGGGATGTCATATACCATATATTAAAATATATAATAAATTCAGTATTATCACCTTTGTGCAAATTGCCGATATTTGTCGGTTTTGCCCCTTTGTTAAAACATAGGTGGCGCCACGACCGTTTAGGTTCAACAGCACTTCCGGTTGCATGTAAACACGTCAAATCTGTGCACCTGTCAATGGTATATCGATGTTTTTCAGGATTCCCTAAGTGTTTAAGCTGTTGTAAATTAAGCTTTCCTGTAGATAAAAAGTCGGTTAACTTTTACGTATCAGCCATACATAGATTTGATCAGGTATTTCGCTACAAAAACCTCGATGACTTCAGTCACACTGTGTGTTGGGCCTCATGCATTCGGGGAGACGTTCATCTCTGCAACTTCAGAAGGTACGTTCCTCATTTAGTTTTATATGCATTTAGAAAATTCTTTTAACTTTAAGAATTTATTCTTGCTCAGTAAATTCTGTACGTTTTATGTCGTTTTCACATAAGTCTTCATGATAGGGGGGGGGGGGTTAATAGTGTCAAACGTATCCGTAATCATTCACTTAGAAATATATGATGCTTACAGTCTATGAACAAATATAATCAATAATGGTTTTAATTAAAATGTAAAAAAAAGGTTTTTTTTTAAATCTACGATATGAATAACTTAGATTAGTTTTTTATTTAATTTTTAATCTTATAATTCAATTTGTATATGTTGATTTATATGCGTTTTTGATTCTCATGAAAATACTCGACTACATAATTACTTGACAGATTCAATGCAAAATATACAATAAAATTGTTAAACTTTACAACAAGTGCAAAAGCTTGCATTTACAAATTCATTTTGTTTTGTCATAAATTGTATAGTACATACTGTATATCCCACAGGTAAACTGATCCGACTGAAGAAAACATGAAGATTTCATGGTAAGGATAGTTACAGAGAGGATATCCCCCTCAAATGCAAGTTAATGTTATTCATATTTCATCACTTAAATTCTATTATTTTTCTTTTCTTTGAAAAGTAAAGAATAAGCCAAAATATCATTAAATAGCTTGTCAAGAAATGTTTCTCAAAAGCCGATCCAGGGCTGCCGCGCCCGGCATGTATAGAGAATAATACATACCCTTTTCCATATCACATCCTGTATCAGCCCGAGACACCAATATCAGCCAGAGGGCCGAAGGCCCGAGGGCTGATATTGGTCAAGGGCTGATACAGGATGTGATGTGGAAAAGGGTATGTATTAATATGTTTATTACATACTTAGTAATAAATACAGCATACATTAAGTACAGAAGAAAAGAAGTAAATAATCATGCATGGACTTCTTACATACATGTACATGGTCTATTGTCTCATACGATTTTGGTTTGTTTCTACTTCTATTTCAATACACTCGATCCTTATTTGAAAATAATCTATAATTACAGTAACATGTATTTGTAAATTAAGATTATCCTTATTTTCAAAAAGTTAAAATTAAGAGAATATGAACCCACCAAAAATTGTGTATGATCACAAGTACTGTTTTTGTGGTTTAATTTACTAAGGGTGTGATATTGACGTCACAATAGCCGTATCAGCTTGAAGGGCTGATATGGATTTGCGGGGCTGATATAGGTTATCAGCCCCGCGAATCCATATCAGCCCTGCAGGGCTGATACGGCTATTGTGACGTCAGCCATATCACATATGCAAAAAACCTGTATTTATTACTAAGTATGTAATAAATGTCCATCATCCTGAAATCAAGGGAAAAACTTCCTTTTTTATGTGTAAGAACTATTGTGCGCCGTTGACGAAATTCCTGGATGTGCCACTGTTTATTTTATAAATTTACACAGCATTTTGTTCGACATCTATTTATAAGATATAAATTTACATGGCAGCCTATCTACTATAATAGTATTTCTGAGACCATAAACACATTAAGTCAAATTCTCAAATTCATGTAACAGATTATTTTAATATATAAATTTATAATTTTCTTGACCATTTTTATAGGACCAGTTTAATTAAGGCTCTATAATGCCTTGATACCAAAAGCCTAACCTGTCCAGTATATGCTTGGAATTGGGGATTTTTAACATAAAAAGAAGTACATCGTGGGACTGTATTTTAAGGTAGGTAATTAAAATACTTTTGCCAGTTTTCAAGGATTACACTCAATTCTAACCATTAATAAGTAGTTTACTTTAAAATTTTGGGACAACATTGTATCTTGGGGTCTGAGAATTTGATATGCGTAGAATATGGCATCCATGTTTGGACTTTTTTATAAAGAAAAAGAAATTGATAGAACCCCGTGCTTATTGGCATTAGAAGTGGCATTGGGGCTTTACTTATTTTGACCCCCAACAGACCTTTCAAAATCAAAACCCTGTCATTTATCTTTGTTTGGATATATCTGGGTACTATAATAAATACTATTAATAAATTTATGAAAATTGATAATTACAAGTAAATTGAATTTAGATATATTTATTTTTATGTTTTAGAAATTGACTGAAATATCATGAAAAGCGGATACTCCCACAAGGTGGCCTTATAGGCTTTGGAATGGACTGTGATTGATGAAGAAATAACCGCTGTATTAACTGAAACTCATTTTACATCATATTAGCCTGAGCAGTTTATTTTGATGAAAAATGTGTTGTGGATATGAATTGCTGTAGATAATCATGACAGTTTATGAGTTTCTGTAAATATGAGTGGAAGAATTCATTTGAAAAAAAAAGCAGGGATCTAAATGTTGAACATATGGGACTTGAAAGACTAATACATGTAATATGGCTTTGAAAATTTATTACAATTTTTTAAGCTACAATATTTTATTTTACAATATTAAATGTATGATTTGTAGTTCAGCATATTGCAAATTTTAGTTGTTTCTACACATATCATATAATAAAACAATTATATACAATATTACTTTTATCAATAATTATTTGAAAAGTTTTTATTGGGTCCTGAATGGGTAATTTACCTGGGCAGGATGAAAATCTAAGTCATATACAGTAAAGGTTTCGAAAATTACTTTTATGTTTGGCTACTTATAAAAATAAAGCATGATTATATACATGTATCTTCATGGGAACATCAATCTGATTAAAATCAGATCTCTGTTACACACTGAATTTCTGATGGCCACTGTACAACCTTCTTTATGTACAGCAACCATTATAATTTGAATTTTGTTGTGTAACAAAGATTTGATTTTAATCAGATTGTCAAATTTGGGCACATACTAGTAATACAATTATAATGATATGGAATTTCTGATGAAATATTTTTTTTTACTAGGAATGTGTATAAATGTGAAGTAGGACTTACTTAGCTGAATGTTGTTTGTTTTCCCCACATCAACAAAACAAAAAAATACTTTCAAGAGTGACACCGATTTAAATATCAGTTGGGTAAGAATGTTTCAATTAAGGAATATAAATAATTATTTTCTTGTCATATTAAAAATTCCAATTGATAAAGGGTAATCTTGATAAAGTTGGTTGTTAGAATAAGAGGAATCTTGAATTAGAATAAAGGGACTTATTCCCTAAAATAATACAATAAAGGGACTAATATATCCTTGTCAATATCCACACTAAGTCTGAAATATCTTTAGTTATGCACCTTCACTTCTCTCTCTCTCTCTTTCTCTCAACATGATTGTTAGTCAAGTTTTTTGATTCTATTAGATTATTTAGTTCAGAAAATCTAAACCAATTATTTTTTTCGTTTTTTCTTCTTGTTTAATTTCATATCCTGAGTACTAGGGACGCATAAAGTAATAAACTACACTGTGTATCAGGTATATCCGTTCCTGGCATTACCAGCTGATTACATGTGTAATGTGAATAATGTACTTGCATGCAAACATTACTTGTTCTCCCCGTTTTAAAATAAAGAAAGACGAAAAAGATATTTCTACAATGACGGAAAATTTATTTTCTAATGTTTAAAATATTGTAAATGCATGTGTATTTCCAGGGACGTATATATAGGTCCCTGGTATTTCTTTCCGATCTATTTTTATACCCTCTGTTTTTATGCTAAACGCGATTGCTATTTGACTGAGGAAATTACGATTACAATCTCAAAATATGGAACAGACCTTTCCACAAGCTCCAAATACGATCATATCATGATGCATATCGCCGATTACATTTATTTCTGAGACTTCAAGACACCAAACGCCGTAATCAGTATTCTATTACGTATATTTTCACAACACTCGATACCTTCGGATAGTGAAAGTGATCTCTAATCGCGGAGGTAAAAAGGGCGTTGAACTTAAACGGTGCATACGCCACCTATATTCAGGGGCGGGTAATACGAAGTTTTATTTGCCATTATCTTAATTGTTGTCCAAATACATTTTGCAATGATGTAGAGAGAGTTCTTTATAAGAAAAACTGAAATTTTATAGATACTAACCTTCCTTTTGGAAAATCCTTTCCTGTTTGTCAAGTTCTTTTTTATCGAAATCATTCAGGGTTAAATGCACAACATTACTGTCTAAATCAGCCAGAAAGCTTCTACCATCGCTCGAGGGCGTTACTTTCCGAAACTATAATTAAACAGAAAAAAAGTTTCCATAAAAACATAAGTTATCAGAGATGACTGATCCCACCTCAACAAAAGTTTTCTGAAAGTAAGTCATAGTCCCACAGTAAAAAAAAAATATCTATAAGTTTACATCCCAAGTTGATACATTTAGGCAATTTGGTCTGATAGGGCTTGCCGTAACTGGGGAATAGACTTATCCAAAAACTCCAAACTAGCCACCAATCAGGAAAATGTTAGTCAAATATAACATCTGCAGAAAGTTTGAGAGTGTTCTTCCCTTGATGTATAACCCATGCAAGATATTCAATATTTACACTTTCTTGAGACATATAATGGACCTGCATATAAAAATTAAACCCGGTCCATTGTCTGAATTATGTATGTTGGGTCCAGCAAAAGAAGTAGGTCAAAAGTGTGCATGCATTCTAAGATGAATCTTCCTCGGAAGTTTGCTAAACCTAGGGCTTAAATCTACCTTAGAATGAACCTCTTTACTCATCAGAAAAATGTTGGTCATATTCACCACCCGAAGCAAGTATATTATTATGTTACATTAGATAAAATGAAACTTTTGACATCTATCTTAAAATTGCATGTTCTGCTTCCACGTACCACATATCCATGTACCCATTATAAGTAAACAACAGTGATTTCTGTTCACAAATAGCCCACTGTCTTTGTACATCTTTACTGCGGAAGTGAGTCAGTATCATGTGTTGAAAATTAACTAAATAGTTTCAATATACAAACCTTGATATGAAATATTTTTCTCCAACTCCAAAAACACCTTTTCTTAGTGTTTAGAGCTTCCTATAATTTCAATAATACGTATCATGAACATTTATACACATGCATCAATTCACATGTGCTCATTATGGTACGTACAAAGGCTTCCGGCTTGTAGCCTGCAAGGCATTCCCAGCTGTTGACATCCCAAATTCGCATAAGATTTAATTCTTCAAGGTCACAATATGACAACATATACGGACCATAGGGATTTCCATAAATGTCCACCATGTCTGTGTGCCCACTTAACTTCATGTGAACAGTTCCTGAATAAAAAAAATTTGCATAAAAAGTGCCTCGAAGGCTTTCAATGCATGGATTAGGAAAAAAAAAGTTTTCAAATGATTCACACGCACACCTAGATTTAAATAGGATTGATAAGTGCCAATGCTAATGATTCGTGATTGTAACATATTACCCTATTCTTTTTTTATTACCCTTAATTTTAAAGTATATTGAATATTTACATGTTTTAGCAACGACTACCTGTAAATTTTTTCACCTTATTCTTACCTTGCGCCACGTCCCACAGTCTGATCGCTCCGTCTGCGTACCCTGCTGCCAAGAGTTCATCTTTGATAAATACCAAATTATTCATGTCTAAACCATCTATGTCTCTACCCTGTTCTGTGTACGCTTTGAATTCTTTCTCGTCAAAGAGTATGGTGATTTCATCTGTAAAATGTTATAAAATTCAACCATGAAAACACAAGATCTTTGTTCGCATCTCCGGAACATAAAATTAAGCATTTTACGAATCTTTCAAATGAGCGAAACTGGGTTTTTTCTGTTTTGGATGACTTATAGTTATGAAGAATTTTTGCAGAATGCACTACGATTTTGTCTTACTACAATAACTGAAAGACTGTTTGATGTTTTACGTCCTATATGAGATTTTTTTTCAATTGTATAGAGATGCCACTATAAGTCTATATGGGACTTCAAATTTAGATGTTTATGCGACATTCAGAGCAATGGAACAATTGGATCTCTTTTAAAGGTGTCATCCAAACAATCCACAAATTCAAAGCATCGGGCACTTGATGTCGGAACTGTTTCTACCTATATCTAATCGATTAAGGACAGTCACGGCTAGAGCTCGAAACAACGACTATTGTTCACAGTGTGAACACTCCACTAATTGACATATGGCCTTCAACCTTGACTTACATTTGAAAATAATTCAACTTTATAAAAGACAATCACACTATTATTTGTACACTTTTTCGAATATTTAATGATTTCCCCGCGTGGCACAGTGGTTAAAACGTCTGTTCTTTAGTATCGGAATAAGGAATCTATCCTTACTGGTTCGAAAAATATTCCTCACTTCTCACTGGCCTTAAGGGCCGAGCAAAGGTCAAAATTTGTAACTTCTCATTGGCAAGTGGAAGCGTCTACATAAGAGTTGAAAAATCTCGAAGGGGACATCAAACAACAAACATGACTAACATCTGAAAGGTTGACTTTGTAAGTCTTTAATTTTACCATGTACTGTACATGTAGGCATCACGTTTACACCAAAAAGAACTTCAATGATTTAGATTTTTTTAAAATCAACAATTGTTAAAAATATGCTAAAGAGCTCGCACTCTTACAAGTTCCTTGATATGATTTACTCTTTTAGAGTGCAATCTTTCTTAGTATTTGGCACGTATCACTCTGAAAACAAAACTTAAAATCATTTCCCATGCTAGAAGAAAATACTTATTGAATAAACTGAGCATTTACCGTCTTCTTTTTTCCAGACAAATGGTGTAGTAAGCATCTTTTTTCTTACATATTGCAACGATCCAATCACGTAGTTTCCTCGGCTAGAAACTGCAACATCTAACCCTGTTTCGCTAGCTTGTGGACCAAGATCTTTTTTGACTATTGTTTTGATGACTTTTTTCTTTTGTGCATCACAAATTAGAAATTTCTCATCTTCTGTTATACAAGCTATAACATGGCCTTCTCGGGAAGTCTAAAAAAATTCAAATCAATTTCACAATATCAAATATTTTGTTTATTTTCACATGCTTGGTAATTTGGAGATACAATGTAACAAAAATGGGCCTTAAAATAAGTCACTATACATTATCAATATCAATACACTTTGTAATAGAACAATCCTTTAAATGATATTTCACCTATGAACTTTAATTTTTAACTCTGAACAGATTATAATTAAATGAAAATGAATTAAAACCTTGTCGTTCTTTACAAGATAGCATACAAAATTAAAAAAGGAAAAGGAAAAAAATATTCCAGATAGAAAATTTTCTTTACCTCTATTACATCGATGAGGGTTGATTTTTCTTCGGTTGAACAAGGGATGATTTTTGTAACTTTCCCTGTTTTCAAGTCATAACATTTCAAGTTTTTCCTTCCTCGAGTTTGCACAACGAGTTCTAATAAGAAATCAGAACCATGGTAGTTTTATTTTAAATAAAAACAAACATCCTTAAATACGTATTTGAAGGGATCATCCACAAATTTAGTCATAAAAAACCCTTTTTTTTAACATTCGTCATTTCTAGTTGGCACTAGGGTTGATATTTGATTATTAATTTTTAGCAAATTTAATGATTATATATTTTTTCGCCCTTTGATCTTTTGACCTAAGAGTTTCATCCACTTTTTAGAACCTTTAACCTTGGCAATAATTTTGAGCAGTTTGAAATTGGACTTCTCGTTACAAAACCTTTCATCAATCTTGAATTATCAAACTATCATTAAGTCGACTGTTGGCTGACGTTTTTCTTATTATTTGTAAGGTTATTCATTTTTCACTAAAATATCTCCTTAGATGTACATGTACTTTTTCCATTTTCTGAGCATGCTTGATCATGGCAAGGAGCGCAGAGTTGGTGAAATCCGTCAACAGAGGAAGCTTCCTTTTTTTATGGCACTTGATCTTACCTCTGATAATTTATTAATTGTTAATTGACAACATGTAATCAATATTTGAATGTCGAAGGCCAAAGTCAATATTGTTTTTATTTTCATGTAGAAGTTGTTAAAAATATACTCTGCATCATGCCAAATTAAAAAGAATTGGCTTATAAAAGAAAGCAGTTGCTGGAATAGAATTTAATCACTTAGTAAAACAATGGTCTTTTAAGACTACACAGATGTCAGTCAGAAACTTGATAGTGCTTGTGTAAAACTGATCAAGAACGTTAAAAGAAGAATGGATAAGGCAGACATTATAAAATACCCTCATCAAGTTTTATACCTTTGCCATTATTAAAAAGGCGTAAATCTCTGTTCCCTGCAGGAATCACTCCCTCAAACACAGTAGATACTGATGTTGTATCAATGGAAATCTTTATAATTTTTTCATTTGAGTTAACTAGCAAGAGAGTGTCGTCATCCAGGAGAAGAATTTCTCTCGCTTCGCAATCCTAAAACAGTAAGGAATACTTGTATATCAAATTAAAGAAGCAATACATCCTGAGACATTTACACCCAGTGAATAAACACATACAAGGTAGCTGGTGATCACTGTACGTACCAAAGTAAACGATTTCACGACCTTGTGCTTTTGGATGTCATAAATTTCAAAAAGGCTTGGCCCCTGCTTTATATTCCGATGCAAAACTGAGTAACGTGTGTTCTTCGTAGGGAAGATATCACTGTTTGAAAAATAAGTTACAAAATATATATAAAAGGTGCATGCTCGTTACAATATTGTTTGATTTTTTTCTTTTGACTCTTGTTTATGCATTTATAAATTAAAATAAACACCATCAATTAAAACTTTGCCTTGAATTATGTAAATGCTATAGAATACGAATGTTCTAAGGGAAAGTGGACCTTGCAAACATTCAGTTCATTGTTGCCAAATTCAAACATTCAAATGAACAGTTTATAAAATACCGAAGTCGGTTTGGTTGCTCTGGGAGCTTGTTCTGTACATCCTTCTTGTCTAGATCCCAGACTCGTATAATGTTATCTCCCGACATCGTGACGAATAACTTCATATCACACGTCTTCACATCCTCCAGCGACACGGAATGGTGGAAATGCGTTGATACGTCTTTTCCAACTTTGTCGGTTATGATCACAAATTGGTTGTCGCATGTCAGTATATTGTCATTATGCCAATAAATCGCACCCAATAATCTATAATCTTCTTCCAAAGCTGTAAAACATTCAAACAATTTAGGAAATACAATTTATATCTGTTTCATTGCTAGTCAATCATTTTTTTTAAGTTGATTACGTAAATATATGTCATAAAATTTGTGAACAGAAAAGTATAAATTAACACTACTGATAGAGTACATTTTGTAATGCTACATTAGCATGTTGACACGACATTTATGTGGTAAAGTGCGTATAAGTGGAAATTTTAGCGAGACGCAAATTTAGCGATTTCTACCTAAAATCTGGTGTTTTATTTTTAGCGAGAAGTAATTTTAGCGATTTTTAAAATGCTAACTAAAGAAGCTTTTACAAATAATACGCAATTAATTTTTAGCGATATTCAATTTAAGCGATGTCAGCATCCTCGCTAATAATGCCAAAATTAAATCCTCGCTAAAAATTCTACTTATACGGTATTTGAAAAAAAGTATATAGCTTTAGTATTTAGATATTTAGAGTTTATTTGACATGCATATTAGTATTATTGTTTACAAAATAATTTTGATATTATTATTTTCAGGAATTTATTTAATTTAACTTGTTCATATCTTAGCAGTTTATTATTTATTTAAGGTGTATTATACTTTAGAAGCATTAGAATTATTTAGAAATTCATTAAGAACTATTAGATATGTTTCTATTATACATACATCTAGTTATAAACTTTGAGAGGTCAGTGATCTATGAAGTGACCCGACAGTGAGATTTCATTGGTCGAGATTTTGGAGGGAAATCTCTTTGTGGGCAGTGTTATTTTTGGAGTAGAACTGGTCATACCAGTCTTTGTGTCCAAGAGGACAGGGTGTATTTTGGTGACTCCTGAGTTTACATATGATTTTGGGTGTTCACATACGAGCAGACTCGTTTATAGTCATCATTTCAAAACCTGTATGGTCGATGCAATGACCTTGTCAGCAAATACAATTTATCATTGAGTCAAATGATGACTGACTTTTTTCATACTAATTCATAGTCCATTACATGTATTTATACACTGATTTTGACGACGGATTTTCCCCGTTATTTCACGATCATAACAAGGAGCGCACGGTGAATGTTAACTGTCGGCAGGAGATGCTCACTCCTCCTTGCATCTGATCCTACCTCTGATGTTCTGGAAGTCCATGTTTGCTCTGCTCTTAGTTTGTTTAGTTTTGAAGATCTTGATTTATGATCTTGAATATTTTTCGTTATCTTCCTATGTTTCACTTTAAGTTTTCTCATAGAAAAACACCATGCATTTAAAAAGATACTAGCAAAGAAAGAAATGAAAGAAATTTTGATGAGTAAGAAAACCTTAGCTTTAGACTAGTAAACTTGTACTTTGCTTCTTAAATAGATGATGAATATAAAACATTTGGAAAATGTGTCCTTAAAACCGAGATTGATAAATGCATAATGCTATATTAAAACGTTCAGTCACTGAAATTACACTGCTTTTTCGGCATTTATTGAAAACACTTCTTGAAAACACTTACCTTTACTTGTACGCAAAAGCTGAAGTGTAGAAATGTCAAAAAATGCAATTTCATTTATTCCTCTTCCTGCCACAATCTGGGTTTCGTCATGTGATATAGCCATTGCGATTATGTCTCTATCTTCCCCCATTTTGACGGCCGGGGTGAAGGAATCGTCTTTTATGTTATAAACTATCAATTTTTCCATGAGATGGCTTGTAAAAGCCACATAATTCTCTGATCCTAAATGATAAAGATCACATTCAATATTCATATTTTTTTCTCGATTGTGTAGGTACCTCGGAATTATTAATGATATATTTTCTAACAATGAGAGCTAGAGTTAATACTTTTATGAACGAAAAGACAGTGCATCCCTTGTATTTCTCAATAATGAACATAAAAGTTGTAAAGGATAATTTATAGATGCAATTCCCTTAACTACCAAGAGGCCCAGAGGCAAAAGCGCTCACCTGAGCACATCGGCTAGGAAAAAGCACATATCAGATCAGAACTGAATGTTTACTGAGATTGGGGGGGGGGGGGGTTGAATTTAAACCCCCCAGGGGATCATGATAAGAACAAACTCGAATCTACAATACCTGAGGACGATTCTATATAAATATCAATAATCATGGCTTTGAAGTACTTGAAAAGATTTTAAAATCTTTCCAATATTTACCTATATATAACTTTGGTCGGCCATTTTGGCCCCACCCTACCCCCGGGGGTTATGATTTGACTACACTACCTGAGGATAATTTCACATGAGTTTAATCTTTCCTGTCTCAACGGTCCTTGAGAAGATTTTCCCTATATACTCCTATGTAAAACTTCAATCGGCCATTTTGGCCCCACCCTACCCCCGGGTGTCATGATTTTAACAAACTTGAATCTACACTACCTGAGGATAATTTCACATGAGTTTCATTTTTCCTGTCTCAATGGTTCTTGAAAAGAATATTTTTATAGATTTTTCTGAATATTCCTATGCAAAACTTTGATTGGCCATTTAGGCCCCACCCTTCCCCCGGGGGTCCTGATTTGAACAAAATTGAATCTACATTACCTGAGGATGACTTCACAAGAGTTTCATCTTTCCTGACCCAGTGAATCTTGAGAAGAAGATTTTAAACGATTTTTCCTATATACTCCTCTGCAAAACTTTGATCGGCCATTTTGGCCCCAACCTACTCCCGGGGGTCCTGATTTGAACAAACTTTAATCTACACTACCTGAGGATGATTCCACATGGGTTTCATCTTACCTGGCCCAGTGGATCTTGAGAAGAAATTTTTATAGATTTTTCCTATAAACCCCTATGTAAAACTTTGATTGGCCATTTTGGCTCCATCCTAGCCCCGGGAGTCATGATTTGAACAAAATTGAATCTACATTACCTGAGGATGATTCCACACGAGTTTCATCTTTCCTGGACCAATGGTTCTTGAGAAGAAGATTTTTTAAAAATGCCATTAATTTTTGTCTAATTCAAAATTATCTCCCCTCGGAAAAGGGCGTGGCCCTTCATTTGAACAAACTTGAATCTCCTTTACCTAAAGATACTTTGTAGCAAGTTTGGTTGAAATTGGCCCAGTGGTTTTTGAGAAGAAGATGAAAATGTGAAAAGTTTACGACGACGACGACGACGACAGACGACGGAAAAATTTTGATCAGAAAAGCTCACTTGAGCCGGTGAGCTAAAAAGTAATTAAATGTATACTAAACTATGACTAAAAGATAGAACTGGATATGTCATTTCGTCACCTTTTCAAAACTTTCAGTGACAATTCAGTTATCAGTTTCCTTCTGTGCTAAATACTTGAAATTAACTTTATAAATTTTAGATCAATGAATATTCCTTTTATCCCCATGCCAGTGGTTGCAACGTTATTGTTGACAAGTACAGTAATCGTGTAGCATTGTTCGTGTAACGTGCGGGATCGTTCGTGTAACGTGTGAAATTGTGCGTGTATTAGACTCAATTAATTACAGTTTTAATCATACATGATCGTGTGGTAAGAAACTTACATTTCATTTTATAAGTTTTTATCGGAATGTTATTTGTATTTTGCTTGTCTGTTTTCTTTATCCAATAAATAAATGGAGCGCGATTACATGTAACATCAATGAACAAATTCATTAGCGCTAGTCAATAAAGCAATTTAGTAAATTATACAATATCGCATCTCTTCAGATTGTATACTTTTTAATGATAAACTGCAATTAAGATCTAGATGTTTAACGGGATTTTTTTTCTCGGATGTGAATTTTGTTTACTGCTAATTGTGATCAATGTATCAAAATCACATAAAAAATATCAAAAAATTATATCTTTATGAATAAACTATTACCAATGCTTATGTAAACATTAAGTCGTAATGTACAAGACATGTTCATTGACCATGATCAGTGAAACTTGATTAATTTTTTTAATGACTGCAAATTAATTAATTGTAAAATAATTGCTGAATTTAGAACTTCACAAATGGAGAGTTTTAAATTAGTTTTTTTTTCAACCATTTTGCCTGTTTTGTTAAAATAATCCCCTCATATATACTACATACATGTACCGTGCAATCTAATAGAATCAAAACACACGGATGACTTTATCATCTGAAAGTGCAAGCAAGATCCTTGCGTATCGATCGAGAAGAAAAAAATCAATTTTCCTAAGTCATACAATTATTTGAAATCTAAACTACATGTAACTAATAAATCTTATTTAGACTCAAAAATATCCATTTCTAAGTTGTTTTTTTAAGTCGATGACTATGTATAAATAATGTTTTAGACCTTATTATAAATATATTAAAGCCTTATTTCGTAGTAAAAATATCTTTAATTTTTTTGCGTGAAGATTCGTGCTTTTGCAATCATGAAAGATCGTGTAATGTGTAGCATTGTGTGCGTGAAGGTTCGTGTTTGTGCAAAAGATTTAATCGTGCATCTATCGTGAAGAATCGTTCGTATAACGTGACTGTTCGTGTAAGTTGTCATCAATAACTTTGCAGCCATCACTGGATGAAAAATACAGTTTCCGCATGGCTGAAACTCTACTGAAACTCTGCGGAAACTTAAGGTTACTAATAGTTTCCGCAAAGTTTCAGTGCGGAAACTTCAAGTTTCATCAAGTTTCCGCAGTGCGGAAACCAAAGGTGTCCACGAATCCAAATAGTTTCCGCAACTGAAACTTGAGGTATACGCAAGGTTTCAGTATGCGTATATGGTTGAAATACATATGGTGTACCATAGGTTTCCGCAACTGAAACTTGCTGATACTTGAGGTTTACGCAAGGTTTCAGTATGCGTATACGGTTGGATTACATATGGTGTACCATAGGTTTCCGCAACTGAAACTTGCTGAAATTTGAGGTTTACGCAAGGTTTCAGTATGCGTATACGGTTGAAATACAAATGGTGTACCATAGGTTTCCGCAACAGAAACTGTACTATAAATTATACAATTTAGCCCAGCTCTTCAACCAAAACTCATTTTCCCCCTGAATTTTCATATTGGAAAAAACAAAACACACTCACACTTGTTATCAAATAATATTTAATGTTATTATCAACATTTACAAACATTGGCTTGGCCATTTATTTTCTCTTGCATCATAAATATTTTTACAACTAGTCCGAGCTCTCATGTCACAACAGGAGGACAGAGAAAATGTCTGCATTTAATGATGTCTCATACATGAGAGATATAATCTTGCGAGAGGAACTTAGAACTGCAATCAATCAACTAAACCTGAATTCGGTATATGCAAGTCTAGTATCATCAAGGAAATGTAAAAGTACTTGGTATAATAAATGCACAAGTTCACATCATTAGTAGCCAATAAGCACCAAAGTGGATTTCTTTGTTAAATATTCAGTTTGTAGTCCATCATCAACCAACAGAAAAGTCCTTGAGTGGTCCAAATTTTTGAAGACCCACTTGCACTTCAAGTTCAAGTTGGATTGACCTGCTCGTCAGTTACTTCAACCTATTAAAAATATATAAAAATATAGTTTAACAAATTCCCAATCTAAATAAAACAACATGTTAGATCCTCTTGTATACTTGCTACACAACATCTAACAGCATCCATAGAAGGTCACGTCAAATGTCAAATACTGAACAATTTGGACTCTAGACTTATTCATTCCAATAAATTAAATACAATAATTTTTGCATTCGAGTATTTGATTGGTTAATAGAATTTAACGTCTGACATGACACTCTACAGGATGCCATTAGATTCTAGCCAATATGTGCACAGATCTAACATTTCATTTTAATAAGATTGACAAACTGAAAGTTCCTAAAACTGTTCTAGCACAAGCCTTTGTTTGATTAATTTCAGATTTTCAGCATAATCCATTTTTGATCAGAATGATTTAAAAATAAAATCTAAAAATTTATCAAGTGTAAAATCTCATTAGTTTATTAAAGTTGCCTCTTTTAAACACTTGACAAGGGATAATGAAATAAACAAACTTGAATGTATTTAAATGTACTGAATATGTATGTATGGATTTGTTTCTGATAAGATTTTCAGAGTAAATTAAGGATTTTTTTCTTCATTTTACTTGTTCATCAAAATATTTTTTGTACCCCTAACCTAGACCCTTAGACCATGATTCATGATATTTGAATAACAACTAGACGTCCACAGACCTTATAGGTCACCTGAGTATCATGTAAAGCCTAGAAAAAAAATATGTTTGTTCCCGACCGACCCTAATATATAGTGCCGACCCTAATTTTTTTTTTTAATGCTTTTGTCCTATGAAGTGCAAGATTTCACCCAGGGAATTATAGTCTTCCACTTTGCAAGCTTTTCAACATGTTCAAGACAGAAAGAAGTTTGAGTTACCTTTCTTTTAAGTCACAGAAATGCTTGAAATCACCATTTCTTTTGTCATTAATGTTACTTCTATACACTTTTAGATTCAAGAAGCAAAAAAAAAAAATGTTTCAAAAAAAATAATTACCTACCTATCTACCTATATTTTTTCAGCCTGAAAGGGGAAACAATTTTTTTTTTTTCTAGGCCTAACAACTTCCACTCAATTGAATTTTGTTCGTAATTTAAACAAAAAGCCATGAAATTCACAATTTTGAAAGACGCACCTTTGTTTATCATAATTATACACTTAGTTAACATGCTTACTTTGGTTACTTGATACCCAAAGGTAGATCAGAGTAATAAAGATACAATGCAATTCCATTTTATAACCACCAGTTGTGTACCCCACCCCACAGAAACCACTAACCCTGGGGCCACACATTTCAAAATTTACTTAATGTTTTCATAGGTTTTATTTCATCTTAAATGGATTGATTAATTCCAAAGAGCTATAAGACCCACCCTAATACTAGAATCCCTGACCCTGGGGTCATGAATTTCATAATTATGGTAGAGGACTCAATGCCGATTACAATCATACCAACAGTTTGACTGCTTGATGTTCAGGAGGGGAAAAGAAGAAGGGGATTTTCAAAGATTGCATGAATTTTAGTGGTTTTTGCCCCATCCCTCAGGCCTGCAGGGGGAGGGGGGATAAAATTTATAAATTTTGTTCCCCTTCACCAAAATTGGTTGAAATTGGTTGAGCGGTTGCAGAGAAGCTGAAAATGTTGATAATACTTATCTTAAATAAATCATACAATTTTAGTAGGTAGCTCGCAAAATGAGACTTTCTAAGAAAATGTTAGCATCTGTTTATTTCATGGAAACATATAAATATATAATATAAACTTAAAAAGTAGAGGAAAGCAGCTTACATGTAACCCCCCCCCACCCCCACATCACACTGACTATGATCATGATGATAAATACTAAATAGAGAGCTTAACATTACACAGTGAGATTAACAAAACAATAGAAAATAAAAACATAAACTTTATGCTTTAGTCCTTAATTTCCTAAAATAGAGCTACATAAATTATATTAAGTTCTTACTACTGTTAAAACATACCTTTTAACAGAAGTATTCTTCATCCTCTCCTATTAGCCTTAGTTTTCAGATGATAAGTTCAGTGGATATCTGAAATTAAAATAGATCAAGTTAGTACAGTACCGTACATTAATAACTGTTTTTGTTTTTAGCATGAGCTAAGAAAAGTCTCAAAAATCACTTGCATGTCCATTTCCTTGCATCTGACATTCAGTTAAAATTCTAATAGACACATGACAAAGAAAAAAAATGATGGAAAATTGTATCATTTTAAAATGGACACACTCTGGTCTAATTCTAAGTGGCAGTCCTATCACAATCACAATTTAAAAGTCCTTGAAAATCAATTATACGAGGGTTGTCCCAAAATTTCGTAGACTGAGCTCATATCTTTTAAAGAAATTAATGTTTCTTAATAAAATTTTCAGGGTGGATTAAGCGTGTTCTTGGCAGATAAATTACGAAGTTTTATGATGTTAACTTGAAAACTTTTTGAGTAATAACATTTAAAGTGATATCGTTCTCTAACACCCGGAGCAATCTGCAACGTCAAAAAATACAAATGTCAACAGTTCAAATTTTTGGAGAAAATATTTCAATTACCAGAATCTAATTCTTAAATTAAACGAAACGGTTATAGTTATAAATGTGAAATATCTTAATTACTATGATATGATCAAACCTTAAAATATGTAAACAAAGTATATGCATGTACAGGTATGAAATAATAATAATTTGAAAACGATACATTTCTACGGGCTTTTCGTCTATTTTCTCTAATGGATTTGCACAATGCAACTCTTGCCCATTTCTTGGCCCCGTCTTTTATTTAAGCTACCGTTATTTACATATACATAGAGAAACCGTTTTAATCATTATAAATACTCAGGATGAGAAAAAGTTTCCTAGTCTACCAAACTGTTATGACTGGTACATTTTTGTAAGAGTGAATTCGGGATCAAAACACTTGATCATAGTCCAGTGCGCCGCCTGTGCCAACGCAGCCGCCATTTTTCAGGAAGTCGGATTTCAACCTCCTGTATTTTAAACGTTATAAAAATCATATTTATCAAAGCATAAACACCAAAATTTGGGGAAATGTAGTTAATAGAACAGTATTAAGAATTTTCATTTCCATTAAAAAAATACGGGGTAGTAAGTACGTTTCCGTAGGATTTTAAATATAATATACCAAATTTTAATTGCAACTCTTGGGTATTGCGCCGCCTACCTACACCAAACAATGAAATGTGTCTTTTTAATTGGAATAATTTGTGTAGTTACTCCATATTTGTCCATAAATTTATTAGATAGAGTTGGTTTAATCTATATACGAAGTTTCATTAATGTATGACATACGGTTCCTACAAAACAACGCTTGTCTACGGAATTTTGGGACAACCCTCGTATCTGAGAGTGAGAAAAATTAAAAAGTTACAATTTTTCATAAAAGCAAGACTACATCTAAATTATGTTTGTTTAAGATATGTAGGCCTTCTTTGATTCAAAATTATAATCCATTTAATACTTTATTTTATTTATTCCATTTTGCATCAAGGGCAGATAACTATTTATATAATAAGACAGAACTATGACTCTTTAGTGGCCATTGTTGAAAATTGATTTAATTAGTGATAGAAATATGGCAAATGGTAAACAGCTATAAACAGAGAGATTACAAAAATCTTATTTGTGTATCAGTCATTTTATCAAGTCAATAAATTTTATAAGTCATATAGACGTAAAAGTATTATGTCAAATTTTCATAATGGGTCACACAGTGTGGCCCAGTGGTTAGAGCGACACGCCTCAAGTCGGGAAGTAGGTGCTGATTCTTACATCACGGGTCTGAATCCAATGTAGTACATAGAGACCGCTCCCTCGGATGAGAGCAGAGACTGTGTTGGTGATGTATCCACATGAATAAAAAGTTCTCTAAACGGATATCATAATTTCTATGAGCAACAAACAAATACTAGTATATGACTATATAATATCAATGCATGCAACTTAAGAAATTGATAATGGCCAATTGCTCATTTCATCAAGCTCCAGTCTATCATAATGCAGAATTTATATACAGGTAAACAATAGCTGTTCTGTTGATATCAAGAGAATCATGTTTATGGTTAATATGATTTAAAAGTGATTTCTGATATTTAGAAACTGCACGGTGTAGCACCACATTTAATATTTGAAGCCCAAGGCACAAAAATAACATAAGTATTTCTAATGAAGAATTAAATCATGCACACTAAATTAAGTTTAAGGTTGCTTAAATAGTCTTATTCATTTCATATAGATCAAAACATGCATATGTCTCAACATGAAATTAAAATTTAATTTAAAATAAATATCATTTTAAGTTTAATTCATCATAATTATGCCTTGTAAGAAAAGATGCTTATGTATCTTTGTATATACATAGTTTATTCACTTTCGACATTTGCTTTAAAATCCTTTTGTATGGTATGAAAATAAAATACTTCAGCTTGAATAATGTGCGGCATTATGAAAATTATCAAGTCACTTTCAAAGCCCAAAAATCTGCAAGTTCTCAGGAATTTTACTTTCATGACTACAACATGTACAAATTGGCATTTCACAGTGATACAATACTACACGATTGCATTCTCTCATCATGATGCCCTCTTACATGTCTAATATTTACGATTCTAGATTGCATGTATGTTAAAAATATATTGAACCCCTTCCTCAGCTGTGCAGCACCGTCATCCATCAATAATAATAACAATTCAGCAAAAAATAAATGTACGATTCAAGAAACTACTTCTGAGAATAACATTGAACACATCCAGCAGCTATAATGAACAATAAAGCTCACCTTTTCTGAAAAAACATTAGCGTGAGGTCAGATCTTTCTATTTTCCAAATGAAAAAGTTAACACCGGATACAAGCACATAACGATATTACCATCTAAAACCAACCTACATTTAAAATTCCGGAATGCTACAACACGTTGTAATTTTTAAATTATGTAAATTTTACATGATCGGGACGATGCAGAAAATACAATAGCATATTCTAATATTCATACGAAAAACATGAATAATAAATACAATGGTGCAAAATACATGCATGCGTTTAAACAGCAGTTAATTATATGTATAACTGCCTAAGCTGAGAATGATTTACAAGGCGCTTTTTCACAATAATTACAACTGTACAATGGTCATTTTGAATTTTTGGAACGCGCCATTTTAGGTCAACATTATTCTTACGATTTCAGATGATAAAAACTGAAATAAAGGTGCTCTGAACTGTAACAAATAACTACCTGTATCTAATCTGCCGTTTGGGGTGCCTTTCTTCAGTGTAGATCCAAAAGACCTTCTCATCTCTGTTGTTTTTCTTGAGCAAATTCTTGGTGTTTTCTTCGCCATTTTGTCCTTCTTTCTTCTCTGAAAATCTAACCAATGAGAGAGAAGCATTCTGCCGCGATACGCCACCTAGTGATTTAAATTCTTTACGGTTGCATTTCTCTTTTGGCAATTTTTCTTTTTTACGTTTTAAATGCAAATGTCCTTGTATATATATGACAGAATTATCGAACTGTTTTAAATGATAAAATAAAATTGATCATGGATTCGAAGGGGCTAAAAAGCGAATTTTAGACCTTTATTACATGATTATGGTAATTGTTGAAACGGACTCCGACTGTCCTAATGTTTTCAAATAGAATGATTTAAAGTCACATGTACACATGTACTTCGATTATTGTGTAAAAAAAAAAAGAAAGGAAAAAAGAAAATGGTATACAAGTCAACAAAGTTATGCTGATGGCATATTAACCACATATGTGCAACTCAGAAGCAAAATTGGGGTTACAAGAATTATTCATCAATTGTTGAAAATTTTCTACTCAGAAAATATCAACATGAATGTACAAGTCTATTTGTTATCTAGGAGTTTCCTGTCACAGCTTACAAATTGAAGTGGGGTGATTTACCAATATTTCTCCTGAAGATCGATTATGTAGATGTAAAATTCATTTTGATTTTATGATATTGTCATGTAAAAAAAAATTTAATATAATCGTCAAACATGCCCCCCCCCC
>PRKT01000540.1:19150-36080 GCA_003671525.1 Saccostrea glomerata | reverse complement strand
TTTTATTTTTTAGGGGGGGGGGGGGACTGTAAAATACACTTCTTAGTTTTAACTTTTTTGTGTTTCAAATCTATGATCTCATGACTTTTTTTTTAATTTTTCATTGTTGTCTGTGTGCTGTATATGCCTATCTATTTAGATCTGTATAATACCATACCAAATGTATGTCTGTCTGTTTTAAAGTATTAGAGAATCATTACCACTGAGTGCTACAAGTTTTCCTGACGGATATAAATGTAGATCCAGACTGGTGACAATTGATGTATGTCCAGTAAGTGTCCTGACCAGCTGTCCCCCGGGCTTCTTGAGGAGAGAATGCGAGCACACAATGTAAGGGTATCTGCTCTGTTGGCATAGCGCTAACAAGTCTTTATGGCACTATTAAACAAGAAATCAGTTTCTTAGGGTATCAACAATTAAAATTATGTTCTGAAACAAAGGTCTATATTAGAATTGCAAGATTATTGTTTGAATTTAAAGACTTGGGAGAAGGTTTTAATCAATTTAATGAATTATTCAATGGAAAAATCTTCCAGTGTGAATTCTTATTTGTCTTCGTTTAATCATAACCTTATAAGTTGTGATCAAATTAGTTTTTTTATTTTTCTTTAAACTAGAAATACATTTCGTGTCAAAGCTAAATGACGTTTTATCGTTTTAGTTCTTGTTGTGACGCCAATGAAGATATTTTTTTTCCAAGGATCAGCAACACACTCTACCTATGAATATAGATTCCAAACGTGTGATTTATAATTGAGATATTAATGCTCACACAATATATATGTTAAAACTTTTTAAAAGATTTATGCACGTTAAAATCAAGTTTTTACTCGTGAGTTAGAGGCAAGGCCGCGAGTAACTTACGACGTTTAAATGTAGGTAGCGACTCCTCGGCACTTTGGAGTGAAAGTTTGGGGTCTTTCGGTTGCATTCTTTGACAACTGAGTCTTTGTGTCACAATAGACATAGGAAAGATAAAAGATATATCCGCCACTACGAAAGTACCCGGCGTGCGATGTCATGGTCTAAATTAAAAGTTCTTTGTATAATAGAGAGGTTGAGATTTTAAACGTGTACGTGTACGGGTACGTCTAGTAGGGGAATAACCTAAATTCTGTGTGTATTACGTCATCAATTTTAGTGACGTCAAGATTGCTACACGTTCGTAAAACTTGTAGAATGGAATCTACACGTAAATGAAAACGTGTAGCTTTAATAATAAAAATTAGCCAATTTAAGTGTGAAAATGTGATTGTTATACATTATATAGGATGTTTACTTTCACGAGCACTTATTTTCATCAAGTATTGTTTACTAACTGACGATAAAAAACCTTCTAAATAGTTGAAACAGAAACACTGATCGCGGTGTACACGTACATGTTACACGTCATAAAAATCTCAACAGACAAATTTAAAAAAACGTGTACGTGTACGTCAAAATATATACAAGTACACGTACGCGTACAAGTTTAAGATCTCAACCTCTCTATTGTTTAAAATTCTCGAAAGGGACCTAAAAAACATACAAACAATCATTAATTCTGAGAGACATGTACTATTCAACGGAATCAATAATGCTTGCTAGAGAAGAGAGTTTTCTCTTATACTAAGGGACATTAAGCTGATTTTAAAGGACACGTGCAGAAAACATTTAGTGAAATGTTAATTGAAGTAATCTTCGAGGAATGGCGTGTACGTCTACTTGTACGTGTAAACCTAGAAGTGATTTTACACGTACGCGTAACTATCGTCGTGTTCTGTTTAACAAACTACACGTGTCCTGGTACGTGTAAAACGTCATTTCAGCAAGGCACTTGACAATCCATTTTTATTAAATAAATCTATGACTTGAAATAAAAAAGATGCATTGGACATACGTAATAAATTCTCAACTTCATACCAAACACCGGCTAAACAATATATATTCTATAGTTTGAGTTTAAGAAGCTACAAGTTTTCACCTACGTGTACTTGCGAATCTACACGTTGTGTACAACTTGTAGAATTACGCGAAATGCAAAACTGATGACGTAATTCGCATTAAATTAGGGAATTTCCCTAGCTACACGTACACGTAGACGTACACGGTCATCTGCTTAACCTCTCTAATATTGATATCATTATAGAATTAATACCTTAGTTTGTGCTGTATTAAATCACATTCCAATATTGTAAATATTCCTAAACTACACAATTCGAATTTGTATTAACATTTGTTCTTGTATTAAGATGAAGAAAATTTAGAAAATGCAGTCAGGTTATCAACCACCCTTAACATGGGGGAAATAGAAAATAAAACAAATAACATCATTTCTGTTTTGGGATTCGGCTTTTAACATCTTTTAAAAACTTTTTTTTTCAATTTTTAATGGTTTTACTTAACAAACCTCCGAGTTTTCAAGTCGGTCCAAAAGATGTGACGGAAGCTGTCGAGGATCAAGAGAAAGTGCAGCAGACGACAAATTGATCGCCTGAGACAGCATCTGTAGGTCCTCCTCTCCTGGGAACAAGCCTCGAGCCAAGGCAAAGTCGTCCAAGAGGTCTCTGTGTGTAGATAACTTCCTTATATCATCAGTTTAACTGAGAATATTAATATCAATGTATGTATAAAATGCATAATACTTATAGTTATACATAAAATTTTGATAAAACTAATTAAACCCAGCTAGGTTTGACATCTTGAATTTAATGGGGTTTTTTTTATATATATCACATCAAATAAAAATATAGCGACATGGGGAAAAACTCATTAGTTCAAAACTAATATACTTTCCTTTGTTAAATTTTTTCTGTTATCTTTTTATTGAATTACTCTTTTTGTTCAAGTTTTGTTCTCTGTTTACTGAATACTGAGTATTGGTTAGTTTCTATGTTTAAATTGTATTTTTGTCAGTCTTTTTTAAATTGCTGAATTGCATCTCATTTTTTTTGTCATTGTATTTTTTCTTTTGTTATTGCGTTGGTTATTTCAATTCTATGTCAATGAAAATAATCTAAATTTAATTAAAAAAGATCTTACTCAGTTGGAAGGCACAGTAATTTGTGAATGAGGAAATCAAAGTTCAGAAGACAATATTTCTTGAGATCCTTCAGGTTTTTCGATTTGGCCAGATGATAGGGAAGGCTTTTCATTTTCCTCTCGTTGATTTGATTTCCAAGTTGTATTGGCTGACTTGCAACATATCGAATTTCCTCTGCTTTTCCATTTTTATCAGTAAATGGTTTCGGAATGTCTGTAAAAGAAGAGAAAACTCATTCAAATTCTACCATTGATTGTTAATTTATTTTGAAAGATGGCACACAATTGTTATCTTTAAATAGTCAATAGAGAGAACGCTTAAAGTATGTTTTGTGTTCACATTTTCACAAAGAAAACCATTAAAATATCTCAGAAGTCTCGAAAATAATTTAACTTTGGTGTTCCTGTCGACACCTGTTGCATGTAATACTTACTTTCTGCCCATCTCCCTAAGAAATAATCCGCCAGACCAGTGTGGAGCTGATGTTGTGTTGACTCATCTTTGGTGTATCTATTTTCTGCTGCCTCCCAGAACTGACGATGATACCAACTTAAAATTTGGATCCCTGAATCTCCTCGATTGACTACAATATTTTAAAAGACCTCTAGTTTTGATAACATATTTATGTAAACACAGGTTTAAACGGTGAAACTGCAATTAGAGCAAAGAAACTATGGAAGTATTTTCAACAACTGATAATTGAAGAGTTGTTTACATACCAAGATAGCGACGCAGATCATACCGAAGGCGTACTATCAGTAGTGGTGGAAGTCTTCGAATAGGTGGAGTCCAAAATTGATAAACGTCATTTAAGACATCATCGTCACAGGACAAGATGTCTTCCAGTTCAAATTCTGACACACCGTGCTTTGCTAAGACATAATAAAAGTTTTAATAGAGAGGCATGTTCACAAAAAAAAAGGTTTTTTTTGGATAGTATTGCTCTTGTTAGCAATTAAGACCTACCACTGGGTCGTATTGTGGTTGACTTGTAAGGCCTTTTTTAATACTATATTTAACCACGCAAATGAATTCTTGATTTGTTTGAGACCAGTCAACTGGAGATGTCCTTGTCGTAGGTACCTAAACCACTTCTTCAATTTCAGTGGATTGTGATTTATGCCCATTTATTTCCAGTGGATTGTGAGTTATGCCCACTTATTCCCAGTGGATTGTGAGTTATGCCCACTTATTCCCAGTGGATTGTGAGTTATGCCCACTTCACATAATTGTTTGTTGATATGTTGTTAAGAAAGTCTTTGAGACCATCATAATCAACAATCTGATGAAATTCTTAAAGGAATTCTGTCCTTTATTGTCGGCTCTGAAAATAGCATCAAATCTACAAGACGTATACTTCTGTTGCCTACAAATCAGCATTTTTAGCAATACTTAGTACCCAGTGATACCGAAGTTGACGTCATATACATCCCTGAACTCCAAAACAGATTCTATAGCCTTTTAAGTCTGCTTCGTACTTGGATATTTTGTAGAGATAGACATCACTAGTAAACTGACAGATACACTAAACAATTAAAGTAATTATAGTAAATAATAGCAATCAAATTCCCGTAATGATGTAGAAAAAAATTCCTGATCGCTTGTATATGGAGTTTATGTCCCAAATACGAACTATGCTGAAAACGACAGAGACAGGCAAATAAGTTGATAATAAACCAATATTTATAAAGGTTTTCTATTAATCTAAGTAATTTTATTGCAATTTCTACGGTCGTTACAATAACTATGTCTGCAAATAAAATAAAATAAGAATTCACCTGAATTGTCCCTGAACATTTTTCATTTATTTAATGCATTGAAGACGCACAAGGTGGGTGTGAATGGTGGAAAGGGTAATTACTACTTTCAGATACTGTAGACGTACTTTTTTCCACGTGGTCATAATTCCGCGGAATCTCAATTTTTGTTTTTTGCGGGTCGAAAATTACGCAGATTTTCTAAACTGTCACTATATGCCTTACGTTAACATTAGGTACGCTTGGACAAATTTCCGCGGAAAATTTATAACCGCGTACATAGCGTAAATTAATACCACGCGGAAAAAGTACTTCTACAGTACTTGATCTCATCTTAATTTTCAGATCTCTGTGTTGTTCTTGCACATATTTTTGGTTTTAATAGACTTTAAAGTTGAAAGTCTTTTCTTAATTCTACTTAATTTCAGAAAGTCTTTGACCAACAGAACATGTGAAAATAAATTTTAGTTTAATTTAATTTTAGTTTAATTTAAATTTCATTTTAGACGTATTGCTTTTAAAATTTACATGCGAGCATACCTGTCGTGATATATCCAAGTGTCCTTGACACAAATACATTGCCATGTTTGGTTTCCATCTTTTCAAATAACTTATCTATGCATCCTCGAATAGAATCTTGCAGACGACACTCTTCAATAGGTCGAAATGAGGTCCATTCAATTGCCTCTCGGAAAGAAAGTTTGATAAAAAGTGGAAGGGGACATTTGTCAAACATTTCTAAAACATATGTACGTTGTGCATCAGTTAGTGTTCTGTTACTTGTCTGGAAAAAATGGTCAAGGATATCTTTTTGATCTGATGCCGTCAGCAAAGGGACGCGAAGAAAATTTTCTTCAGAAGAAATGGTCTGAAACGAAACAATTCCTAAATCACTTTTACTTTTTTTGTTATTCGGGTTGGTTTTTTTTAATTCAATGCACACATATATACAAATGAAAAAGAAATAAAAAATACTGAAGAGGTGGCTTCATGTGCACTGTATAAACATTTATAAAATAAAAACATTTTAAAAAGAACTACTGCTTTGATGTTTTAGTTTTACAGATTTTAACAAGGGCATCTTTAAGGTTCAACCTTTTCTTAGAAATTCTGGTATTTAAAAATACATTTATGGTCATGTCTAATATTCTCCCTGACTTTTATACAATGTAAGACATCAGAATATTTCAGAAAAAGACTAAATTAAGCTTTTCAAATTCCTTCTTCACAACTGATATATTAGATATTTTAAATGTGTTTAATATTGCTTTGTTTTACCTTGATGTCTGGGAACACTCCAAATTCTGGTTGATCAAGAGTGGAGACGATGATTTTTGTACCATTTGTCAGACGCTTTGGTAGCCAGGAACTGACCACGCGTCCATTGTGTGCTGATTCCAGCTGATCAATGGAGTCAATGAACATAACGACCTTCTTCTTTTTCAAAAAAAAGAATGCCATACAGGTCCGAAATTGCTTGATGAGAACTTGTATATCCTTCAAGAGAAATAAAAATTTGGAGTTCCCGAGTTATGTCAGATAAATATAGACATGATCACAACCTTTTTAATCTTTTAATCTATAGATACATACATGTATATACTTTACAGTGTGTTTGTTTTAAAAACATGAAAAT
Organism: Saccostrea glomerata; assembly: GCA_003671525.1. Taxonomy (NCBI): domain Eukaryota; kingdom Metazoa; phylum Mollusca; class Bivalvia; order Ostreida; family Ostreidae; genus Saccostrea; species Saccostrea glomerata. The sequence goes on along the minus strand of PRKT01000540.1, from coordinate 29,665 downwards.
GGAATGTTATTTTAGAAGAAAAACATTTTAAACATATTTTTATATTAAAGTTTACTGATGATGTTGAAAAAAAATTATACAAATATGAATGAAAAGTGTATATATTGGCTGAATTTCATAAAATCCCATAAAATAAACATAGTTATCCAATAATCTTTTTCAATTACAATCTACATCAATATAGTTTTAAAATCAGTATTATCAAAAACATTGAACTAAAGATTAATTAACTTAAATTTCATTAACTCTGTCCGTTTATTTCAGCCAAAAATGACAAACATATACTCATATAATAATAAATGATATACCTGAGACTTAACTTGTGGCAATCTGAAGTATCGGTACACCTGAGATATTATTGACTGAAGAAGAGTGAGAAGATTGGAACTCTCCTGGGTGGAACCTAGAAACCTACATTGAAATAATCAATCGATGAAATAAACCTTCATTAAAATCACAGTATTAGTGATATTAAATCCGAAATCAATTTTAAATTTTGATCTTTCATTTTAATTGAATTTTTCTAAAAGTTTCGAATCTTCAATCTTCAATTCAGTATGCAAACTTAATCAAAACTGATTGGGAAAGGAATCAAAACAAGCTAATTTTTTCTTTTTTGAAAAATTGATAAATGTACAAGAAAAAGAGGTAGGGGCTCCATTGGCGAAAATCGGCCCCAAAAATATGGAATTTTCAAAGTTAGTTAAAGAAATCGACTTTACTTATTTTTCACAGTTTACCATCATTGCATTCCACAAATAGCGAAAGTTCGGGAGATTGACTACTTATGACGTCATATTTGTGACGTAAACTTGACGTAATTTGACAAAAATCTTCAAAATCTCATAATTTTTGCCATAAATTGATTGAATAAATTACCTCCGCACGCACCCACCAAAACGAAATTTCTAGTAAATATTCATTATTAACAAATCTATCAACAATTGAAGTATCGTAGTGGTGGAGGCCTGCGGAGCATGAAAAATCGATCGATGAACTAAAAACTTACCTGTCATTCCAAGTTAACAATTATCATGATTATCATAATTTACATCAATATATTCGCATATCCACTGCTCTCTCCCACTATGAACATGTAGACATCAACTGCTTCCACTATGACTGCAAGTGCTCTATCTCACTCGTGTAGAACAAACTCCACTACACTTATACACCGAGTTGAGAAGTATATATATGAAATGTTTCGTAAAAGGACTAAATATAAGTTTTTAATAACATTTTTTGGAAAAAAGGAATTCAGAACAATTTGAAATTGCCGTTTGATATCTTTAAAAATTTGATTTTGGTCAAAGTATTTAATTGTAAAATAAAACTTATAAAAAATTGAATAGAACTCCAAATTTTTATTTTTTCGTATCATGCATACTTGTACAAAGAACGATAACTCTTCAAACTTGGGTAATAACATTCAAAAAGAGAAAATTTCTTTAACTAGTAGATCTATTTCTATTTCAAGAAAAAATAAATAGAAAAAGTACCCAAAAAATCACAGAAAAGCATACTGGAGTAATAATCATAATAAAAGCATTCTCATTTTTGTCATAGTGTTAAATTATTGATTTTTGTCAGAGAATTTCAATAACGTTGATCGATGACGTCACGACTGCATCAAAACAAAAATTAAGAGAATGTGATGACGGCCCTGCTTGTATCCAGATAACTGTGTTTAAGACAGGGAAATACTTTATGAATTGTGATTTATTAGAGAAAAGGAGTATTGATCAGGTGTATTGATTTTAATTAAGAAATAAAGTTTTATTTAGAAAAATTGTTTTATTAAAAGGAATTATAAACTGAACAGAGGTCTTCATATTAGTTTACTGATGACCTCTATTTTGCAACTAAACATATGAACATTTTGAAAATGGCTAAACTTGTCAAGTTTGTGAGATATTTCCTTTCTGTTATTAATGTAGTAAGATTCATATTTATGAAGAAAGTTCGTTGCTATGACAACCATCAGATTATCATCATTATACACTGACAAAAGAAATTTAGTGGTTGTAACCTATCAAAAAAGTTTTGTTGTTCTTATCAATATTAGTGAGTATGGTTAACTCAGTGATTTCTGAGGAGGGTATTGAGTAACTGTGTGTGTGTTACGTAATTACGCTACTTTTTAACGTTAACGTTAACTATGAACGGTGGTCAATCAATGCCTTAATTTTCTCCATAAATTAAGTTTTTCGGACAAATTCGTGTTATTTTTTAAAAATAGACATCCACAACATATAATCAAAAAAAAATAATTTTTTTTTGAGCTGGGGCCGATTTTCGCCAATGGAGCCCCTACCTCTTTGTATTCATTGTAAGAAAGAATCGTTAACACCTTGATCATATGAGATAACATTAAAAATAAGAAACTGATACAAATTGCTTAAACTGTACAGATTTTTTTCAGTCTTACCTCATGACCACTATGCCTTGACCATGTATCCAACTGAATGCCTCTTTGGCCGCTAATGCCATGATAGATGTTTTCCCACATCCAGATTCGCCGTGAACGACAAGTACTTCCTTGCTGTCTCCAAGCACATAGTCTTTGATTTTCTGAAAAAATATAAAAGAGAATGTAACAACTTCAATTGTATACTTCTTTCTTGGTAATTTGTTAAACAGTTTTTGCAGGGAATATATACTGAACAAAAAAGAAATGTACAGTAGTGCGCTAAATTTGTTGTCAATTTAGTATTTGGTTATTATAACAACGTACACATGTTTGACAATATTCTTTCTTTGAACCATTTTTTTTTATCTTTCATTGGGTTTGAATCGGATTTTACAAGTCAGTACCGTGTATGACTACCACTTGCATTCAATTTTGCAACTGTACACATCTGCGACGCTTAGAGGATACATATTGTGGAATTATGTGACCATTCTTCTAGCTACATCTTCTAGTGTGCTGTCGCCTGGTGCAAGAGACTCTTACTGGCGTCTGCGCATTCTTGTTCCCCTGCCTAACTTATCCCGAGCATGTTCATTTGGCAAGATACTAGTATCCGGAGATTATTTCTAAGGTGTTATATTTTTTTAGGAAACTTGTTGTTTTTGGGTTGTATTTCTGCTGCGTTGTACTCCTTGAATGTTGAAACTAGGACGACTATATATTGTGCGTAGATATAACAGTACATGTAAAACTGAAGAGATAATTTCATCGCTGTATCTTTGAGCTGTCAGTGTAGGTATTCCTCCTACTTAAAACATTTCGAGCAATATCTCCTGGATTTAAAATATCTGTTTCGAAGATGAAGCAATAGATTTTGACTTTTCATCCTAGGGGTGGTTACTCTCGGTCTTCCATTGCGAGATCGGTCATCAGGAGATCCAGCTGTGGTCTGAAAATGTCTCCATAGAAGACCAATACAATAGACTTCTTAGTTTTTCTGACTGTCTCTTCTAAATGTAGAGCGTTTTGAGCCTGCTTTGAGAGCATCCTTATGGAACATTTCCCTTTATCTTTAGACAAACGGGACGCAGAAATTTAACCAAATTTTATATTTTCTTTCAGGCCTAAAGACAAGGATTTTCTATGCCAAGAACTCCATGGAACACGTGTTCAGACTAGGTGTGCCGTATTCCCGAATGTCTACCAATATGCAATTCCAGAGATAAAACAAATGATGAAGGATTCCGTATTTATTAGATGAGTCTCAACGATGACAACAGTTAACATAAATCATCAAACAGACATATTAAAATGATGGAGTCGGATATGGACGAAGTGGCCCAGGACTCAAAGTCCTGACGAGTCGGACGTGGCCGAGACCGGACCTCATTTATTCCAGACTAAAGATTGAAATTATACATGGCTATTCATATAAGAATGTACATAATGAGTAAATATATGACAGGTGTTGGCATGAATTTTAATGAGTGAAAGATTCACATGTATGGACTAATTAAATAAACTCAATTACTCTTTGATGTTTGGACATGAATAAAGATAATAACACAATGTTGTTACAAGAGATTAGCCTGAAACATAGCAGTCTGTCTTTCTGTAAGAATAACGGTGTGTTCCCGTTTTGCACACATTTGGTAATTAGTATAGAACAACAGGTTGAAGTGTGTTTTGATAGCAATTATAGTCTGATTTCTGGTTTGGATTTACCTGGATTTACCTGTGAATACCTGATTTAGCTTAATGTATTCTTAAGGTAGGATTCTTCTCACATTTCTAATATTTAAAAATTAATGAAATTTTCACAGAATCAAGAGGACAATAGCAGTAAGTGATAGTATCAGTGAAATTAAATTTGACCGTTTTATATTAGAGGCAAGGTCAGGTCGAGGTCATGATCTTTTTCCTTGACATTAAGAATAAAAAATAACTGTTGCCAATCATGTGATACCTACTTCTATATCAAAAGTTTAATGATTGTTCGTTTTGCATAAAAACATATTACTATATCAGGTCTATAGCATGATATTACCAAATTTACATAAATAATTTAACTTAACTGGATATTGGCTAATCCGAATTTTCTCTGTTTTTCTTAATTTTTTAGGATATATTAGTTATTTTCATATGCTTCTTATATTTAACTTTTTCTTATTTTCACATATAATAAAGAAAATAGTGAATAAAAATTAATTTGAAAAGATGTTATGATAAGATCACCAGATAATCAAATACATTTACTTTGTATTTATTCTATTTTTTCACTATAAGTTCATCTTTCAAATACTTACTAAGCTAAGTATAGTATAGACTATAGCAATTAAGTAATCATCTCACCTGGTCAAATTCCCATTTTTCACACATTTTTGAATTACCTGTACTTAAATGTGTGCAAAACGGGAACAAACCAGAATAACATATCAAGAGTCCAAAAAGTGTCACTGGTCAATAAAACAATTAGATTCATGAAATATATCTTGAGAAATAACATATGACTGTTTTGATACAAATTAGAAATTATAAAAAGTTCAGTACAAAATAAAGTTGGTTCTTTTTTTGGAACAGTGAATTTTTTCACTGTGATAATATTCTCAGCGAACGGTTTCTACTATTGTGTAAATGCCTACAAAATGATGCTAAAAAGGTCAGATGTACAACGTATTCTTGTGAAATGTTTGAAATTTCAATATTTTTCAAAGATTCGTGAAATAAGTTATGATAGTTTATGTTGGAAATTAGGAACTTTTCTCATAAAATTCTAAACATTGAGCTTTTAGATAAAAACGTTTAACCAATCAAATGACGTGTTACAACTAGAATCAAATTATTTAAGTCTATCAACAAATCACAGATATTGTTGAGATATTATACAGTTATTTAAATTAATAGTTTTCATCGCTAAACATATATCATTTTAACATATATTACTCAAATAAATAACAAGTCTCTTGATTTATGAAAAATGTGTTGTACATGAAATAAGTATGAAAACAACACACTGATTAAGAGATTTTGATGAGTTAATAGTGTGTTTTCATTTTTATTTTTAAAAAATGGTCCAGTAGAGTCACTTCAAAACCTATCATTTTCAGAAGAAACAGTATACAACAATTTCTTTTCTGACATATTTAAAGAACTAACTTGAATGGACAGAAAAGAGTAATTTGGGGGGAGAAGGGTTATTTCTTTCATATTTTTAAAAAGTTTTTAAGAGTGTATTTTTTTTTCTTCAAATGAAACAGTACTTATTAGGGACATTCAATAAATAATGTCATCAGCTCGATGACATACAACATAGAAATCATATGCCATTAAGCTTGAATTTCTCTAATTATTGAATCTTTAATGAGTTAAAAGCAGTTTATTAGCCCACTTTTCATCTCATAGTTCCATTGTGAGAAGCTGGAAAAAAGGGCTAATCGAGACACTGCATTTAAAATGAATAGTAAAGAATCAGTAAACTAGAGTGAAATTAAACGCAACATTAAAGCTGCTATTAAACTTGTTAAGAATTCCTCAGATATATTAATTGAAATATGTGAAATTTACAGCAACTAATGTCTGTTTTATACACATATGAGTTCTGAGGATAAAAAGAATGTTAATAATTTGTCACACCAACAATAGTGGCCAGCACTTTCAACCTTTGACTTGTTTCATTTCCCAAACTTGAAAAAACACCTTTCAGAAAGAAAAAAAACAAGTACGGAAAATCATAGGATCTGCCATATCCAAGTATACGAAGGGTCATATTCAAAAATGTGTTCTTAAAACAATAAGAAATTGAATAAAAATTTTACGGACATGTGTTTTGATTAAAAGAGAATATTTTAGTTTAATCATGAAGACTAATTCATAGAAGTGTTTTTTGGTTTCTTTCAGAGCACCGATGACATTATTTATTGAACGTCCCTCGTATAAACATTTTGCATTTTTATGCACTTTTGCATTCAATCAGATATTAAGAAATTTCAAATGAAATGCATATACATTATAATAATATAAGTGAAAAAATGTTACTGCAATTTGCATTATTTCGAAAGAATTGTCATGTTTTAAATCAAGTTTTAAATTATATATTTGAAAAGATTTAAATAGAGCTGTATCCTGAATATTTGTTCATGATGCAAATGAACAACTAGGGTATTTCCCTTCTTGTAGACGATTTTCCATTTAATTATACCCCCCGCTTGAAAAGCGGGAGGGTATATAGTAATCGTTAATTCCGTCCGTCCGTCCGTCCGTCCGTCCTTCCGTCTGTCCGTCCGTCCGTCTGTTACGCTTTGGGGTACCCATCTCTTATCCGCAACTCCTCTTATACCACTGAATGAAATTTGATGCAACTTTCACAGAATCTTTATTACATATTGCCATTGTGCACCTCCTATTTTACTTTTTGATCGGACACATATTTTGGGTTTCCCGGCCACAGGAAAACATGGACTTTTTCACCAGTTATAACCATATGGGAGGCGGGGGGTATCATTTAGTGAGCTCATCGCTCACAGTACCTCTAGTTTTTAATTTGTTTTCCTTTCCTTTTTTAATTTATTTTTTAACAAATTGGTTTGATAAATAATAATTTTTTTTTCAATTGAAAATTGCAGTATTGATAACAAATTTTATATCTATGAATTTACAATGTAAATGCAATATATATCCATATGCATCTTTTCAGATAAATGAATATCAATTTACTTTACTAAGTGAGAAATTGTTATGAAGTTGTTAACATGTAATTAGAACTCCTTTGAACTTTTACCTTTACAAATTCCTCACGACCCCTGATTCCTGCAGACTTTTCTTCCACCAATGCAGCATGTCTCATAAATTCCTCATGCTCTGGATTCAGGTACAATTTCTTGTTGCTCTCTCTTTCGTTGATTGCTTCGTCGATTGAAATTATCATTTGAGTCTGAAAGTCCTCAGTTATCTGTTCTAAATATTCAGCATGTTCCTTGTTGTTTGGATCAATCCCTTAACAAATGAAAGCATTTTCAGAATAAAAAATCATAGCATAAAATAAACAGGCAAAATTTAAGATTGCCTCAATATCAATTCTTTAAAATGCAATTAAAATCGTTGTGGGAAATAATAGATAATAAAATGAGTGCAGAAATTTCAAATAAACTCAAAAATTTACAATGTACGTCGTCTAAATTTCGAATTGGCGAGTTGAAGACCACAGCAAGTGTTTTCTTCTTTTCACAAATAAAATATTGTACAAATTCTGCTTCAATTGAATACAGAAATAAATATAGTTCCTAGCTTAATTCTACTTGAATAGTATTTAATCGCGGTTTTTTCATTGAATATAGATCAATTTGCATTGTAGAATTCAGAGTTAATGTCAAAACTTAAAAATGATGCAGAATTTTATAAATAAAGGACAGAAACCTTTAGAAAATGTATTATCTAGCGGGATGCTATAAACTCTAAAGTAAAAATAAATTAAAGATGCACCTTTTTCGTCCAGTCAGGATAGTAAGTGTAAAGTGTAATCTAGTTTATAAAAAATTGTGTACTCCAATCGTTTATTGTTTAAACTTAGTAGTTAACATAGAAATGTACCTTTCTCTGTCCAGTCCAGCTCGTACGTGTAAATGTTATCTGGATTTATCTTCTCCTCCATTCGTTTTTGTAGGGCTTTGTTCTTTTCTCTGGCTGTTTTCCATACATCATCGTCTCCCAAGCATTCTGTTTTGGAGAAAATAAATTAATTCAATCAAAGAGATGGACGAACAAGCGAAATTCCTATAGTAGTGCAAACATGAAGGTGTGCAAGATGTGTTTGTTAAACACTGATATTCACGTATGTGGTGGCGTATGGCAAAATCAGTTGCAAGGTTAAAAAATCAAAGCTCTCTCCCATCCTCTATTAAATCACAAGATAGTAGATTATTGGTGCATCCAATTGATAAAGCTGAATAACTGAATAATTTTTTCGCTAATATATCTCACATATTGAAAATGAGACAGATTTGCCTGAACATGGAGCTGGACCTCCAGACTACTTCTGTGATTTTAAAATAAATGATCAAGATGTTCTTGATCAGTTACACATGCATACTTGATCCCTCTAAACCCTGTGGACCAGATGGAATTCCTCCCAGAATATTAAAGGAAACCCGTTATTCCATATATAAACCTCTATGTAGATTATTTAACCTATCACTTACAAATTACAAAGTTCTTCCATACATATGGAAACAAGCACATATTACACCTATTTTGAAAATTAAAGGCTGTCCCCAACAACCTAATAATTACAGACCAATATCATTGACTTGTTCTATATGTAAACTAGTGGAAAAATACTTTTTAAATATATGTTTAATCATATAAAGGAACATGACTTATTGAGTAAATACCAATCTGGGTTCCATCCTCTGGATTCTACTGTTAACCAATTAGTTGAAATATATGATAAAATTATGTCGAACCTTGACAGAGGCAGAGATATACGCTTTATATTTTGTGACATTTCCAAAGCTTTTTACAAGGTATGGCATAAGGAAATGATTTTCAAACTTATAAACTTTGGTTTAAGAGGTAACATACTGGGTTGCATTGAAGACTATCTTACTGAAAGACAACAAAGAGTACACTTAGAAGTCTTGTCATCAGCATATAAAACATCAGATACTGGGGTACCTCAGGGGTCTGCACTGGGTTCCTTCTTGTTTTTGGTATATATAAATGATATAGCTAAAGATATATCTTGTAATATTCGACTGTTTGCAGATGATACTTCTTTGTTTGCTATTATAGACAATGATATTAATGCTCCAACAATGTCCCTTATTCAAGATCTTGAAAAGATAAGAAATTGGTCCAAAACTTCGGCTGTAGATTTTAATAGTGAAAAAAACTGTTAATGTTTTACTAGAAAACACATACGTTATCCTAATATTCAGTTTTGATATGGAGGTGATTATATAAAACAATTAGATACTCATGTTCATTTAGGATTACAATTTCAAGCAGATGGTTCTTGGAATAATCATATATTGAATGTATATGAAAAGGCATGTAAAAGATTGGATATAATTATGTTACTGAAACATAGTATTGATAGAAATTCACTAATAAAAATTCATTTTGCCTTTAGAAGACCAATTTTAGAATATACTGATGTTGTATGGGATAATTGTACCCAAAGTAGTTCAGAATTGCTTGAAAAAATTCAGATAGAAGCTGCCAGAATTATTACTGGGCTTAGAGTAAATTCATCCAGAACTTGTTTTTATGGTGAACTAGGGTGGGAACCATTATATCGTAGAAGAGAAAAACACAAACTCTAACTTGAAGTATAAAATGATTAATGGTTCTGCACTTGATTATTTGTATGATTTGATTCAACCTTGTTTTCCTGTTCAACATGCATACAACCTAAGGTCAAGATGTAATAACTTATGTATACCAGTTTATAATTAAAACGATGTTGCACTATAATAGTTTTATTCCCTCAACCATAAAACTTTGGAACATTCTTAGTGAAGGTGTAAAAAAAACTCTCTTTCATTACCTATCTTTAATGCAAGCTTAAGAATTGGGGAGCTACTAATAAATCTTGTAGGTACTTTAACTTTGGTAACAGAAAAGAAAATATCTTGCATTGTCAGATGAGAAACAATGCTTGTAATCTTAATGCACATTTAAAACATCATTATCAGATATTTAATCATGTCAAAAGTGTGAATTTCATACTGAAGATACTGAACGTTATTTTATCAACTGCCCATCGTATAATGTTGACAGAAACTTATTGGTAAAAAAATTAAATGATATTCATGCTGTTTTTGAACTAGACACTCTGCTAAGAGAAAAATGTCAACACATTTATCAAACAAATTGTAAAATATTTTCAGATGTACAAGAATTTATTAAATCTTCAAAGAGACTAAATTAGGGACACTGTTATATTCTATATTCTATTAAATGCATAATTTTTTCCAAACATTTGTATTATTTTTAAGCTGGAATAGTATGTAATTAATATGTTGTCATCTTTTCTGAAACCTTATATTGATAAATGATACTTGATTGTGAATCTTTATTTTTCATTATAATCTTATTGATTATCATGT
>PRKT01000540.1:0-16404 GCA_003671525.1 Saccostrea glomerata | reverse complement strand
AAATTCACATCCGTACCATAAATACACAGTTAAGATATCGGGGGTGTATATGATGAAAAAACAAGATGTGTTTGTAAAACACCGATGCCCCCGTATGGCAACATAGCAGATATTAGGCTTTTCTTAAATGCAAATTTAATTAATTGGTACCAAAATTAGGGTATTCTCACTGGAAAACAATTGTGAAATTTGAAAGTAAGGTAATGTTAAAGTTCTTTGATAAGTACAAAAATCTCCAAGGTCAAGGTCAAAAAGTCAATGTAATTAGTATCAAATGAAAGGTCTTGCGTCATAAATAACTTAGGTAGAGCATGAAAGCTCTAGCCCTTACCGTTCAGAAGTTATGGTCAACGTTCAATTTCTTAAAAAGTAGGTCAAACTCCAAGGTCAAGGTCAAAGGGTCAAAGTTATTGTTATTAAATAAAAGGTCTTGTCATAAGGATCAAATATGTAAAGCCCTAACTCTTTAAAAGTAATGGTCAAGGTTGACTTTTTTAAAGTAGGTCAATCTCAAAGGTCAAGGTCAAAGTTCTTGGTATCCAATAAAGGGTTTACTCACAAGGATTAAATATATGAAGTATAGAGCCCTATCCCTTACCATTCAAAAGTTATGGCCAAGGTTAAAGTTTTTTCAAAAGTACGGAAATCTACAAGGTCAAGGTCAAAGGGTCAAGGTTGTTGGTATCCTGTGAAAGGTCTTTTAACAAACATTACATATGTGAAGTATAAATGTCCTGATGTCTACTGTTCAAAAGATACGGCCAAAGTAAAATTTTAAAATTTTCATGTAAAAGTATGTCAAACTCCAAGGTCAAGGTCAAAAGGTCAAATTTGGTGGTACTCAAAGAAAGGTCTTGTCACAAGGAATACACATATGAAATATGAAAGTCATAGCTCCGCTAAATCAGAAGTTATGGGCAAGGTTAAAGTTTTGCAGACAAACAGACAAACAGAGAGACAGAGAGAGACATACAGACAGAGAGACAAACAGACAGACAGACGGACTCGACAAAAACTATATAGCTCCGAAACTTCGTTTACGGGGGCATAAAAATTACCATTTTTTGGAACTTAAATTTCGGCTTTTTTTCTGGCCAGTTATAAGTCCACCCATTCTTTACAAGGTTTTATTTTCTTTATCTTAAATAACACACCTCCAATTTTTTGAAGGTTAACTTATATATCTATAATCGTTTTACAGGATTAGTTTTATTGAATTGTGTTGCTGCGTTTATGAGTTTCAGCCACATACATTATAGAGGAAATAATAGCAAATGTGACAAAAGTATGACTTGCTGGTTTCCATGAAAACAGCAGTATCCCGTCATTTTGCATATACCAGTATACTTGACTAGTAGTATGTATTAATTTACCAAAGTTTTATTAAAATCGGTGACTATGGCTTTCCATCAAATTTTGGTGCTTATAAAGAATGGCTCTTAAAGAAGTTAATTGTAATTTATTTGTGCAATTTTTATCAAATTTTATTGGAGCTGGTTATCATTGACTATCATTTACTTTGAGGGACGGATAAGAGTCATACATGTATATGCATACATTTTACTTACCAATATATCTAGATAGTGTATAACTGGGTTCTTGTTTCTCAATATCCCGGAATTTTTTTCTAAACCAGTAGCACTTTTTATTGTTGTCCTTTTCCTTTAACCCAGATTCTGTCTCCATTTCTGTCACTAAGAATAACATAAAAAGAATGAAAAATAGCTTTGAAATAGATGAACTGTAAAATTTACTTCTTGTAGATTATGATGTATTCTAATTGAATATTAACAAGGATTAATAATGCAAATTTTTAATATATAAAAATGTTACAATTTTGGTGTATTTCCGACAACAGTTGAGTGATTTAAATGAGAATAGAAAAACCGGGCATTTTAATTTTAATTTTTACTCATCAACAATTACAAATTGTAATGAAGAAGACCGATAAGATACAAACCTGACACTTTATACTTTGCTGCCTCTTTGTCGTCCAGGCCTAGCGTGGCTCCGCGGACAATGATTTCCATGAGCTTTTCGCTCTCGGTCCAGAATTGGGATTTCGCAGAATTCTGTTTCTCAAAGTCTTTTGACAGGAAATCTGGGATATTTCTGCTGATGGGTTTTAATACAAAAACTTCTGGAACAGCGTTTTTGTCCTCCTCGTACCATCTGTAATGTTGCATAATAATAGTTATGGAATAGGGCTAGAATTTCATGGGTTTTTGGGAGGTGAAGTTAAGTTAAATCTGTCTTTTTTATTAGCAGAAAAAAAGCAATTCAATTAATATACGTATATAGTCCTTAACCTTAAATCAGGGATGCCATGGATACGATACTTTTCTTTGTCTTTAGAAACGTATATGTATGGGACTTTATTAAATTGCACTGCGTTATTAAATAACTTTAATAAGTTTGCTACAAATAAACTGTCTGGTACCTTGCCATGAGCTCCAGATCAGCTGGTTCTTTTATCTCTGATCGTATCTTCATGAATTCCCCAGCATCAATAACTCGGGATAAAGACCGGTAGCCATATTTGTGGGCGAAAAGAGACTGTTGGAAAATTTGTTTGATTAATTAGACAAACATTACACATGTATATGTTTATGTTATTCATCAGATGTGACAAATTGCTGAAAAAAATTATCAGTTCATTATTTTTTTAATATCATTTCTTGCTGCTTGATGTTATGATTATAATTCAAGCATTTATCATTGATATGCATTTACATTTCATACCTTCCTTAATGTACCAGCGAAGAAAAATGTCAATAAATTGAAACTACAGCTAGCAAAATTGTCTTATTTTGTATTTTTAAAAAATGGATTAAATTGGAAATATGATATTCTTACTTTAGCGCAATGCCTAAAATTCTATAGAGAAATTAGGAAATCTGAAAAAAATGTGTATATATAGTTCTTACTATAAAACTTGGTCCCTTTGAAATTTGCTGACATTGATGAAGTTCGTGCATACATAGCTCAGTGGTCATGTGATCGTCCGTTGCTTGCTGACGGACCCCCCACCTCATGTCCACCACCTGAAACTCATACCCCCTCTGGAAACAGTGATCCTTTATTTTCGGGTAGGCTTTGGCCATCCAGAAATTTCTTTCATATTTTGTATCTGTTATAAAGTAAAACATTTTAATTTTTATTCTTTAAATTTATAAAATGCATTTTTATGTCAAAGGATACCCAAAATCCTAGGACAAACCTTTTTCGTGCTTAAGCAAAAATCATTATTATTATTAAATATGGTAAATTCGTCGAAAAATAATGATATAATATTCTTAGTATATCTTTAACAAGATGAAGATTTTCAGAAAATGTATATTAATCATATTCAAGTTACCGGTAAATATTTGCATGGTAATTAGTAGAAATTCCTTTCATGATTTTGAATTACATTTAAAATATGTGTAGAATTAGATGTTTGTTAATATTATTTTATATTTTTAATAAGAAATGTATAATTATAACAAAACAAGAAATAGATCACAATATATAACACACACCTGTAAATGTGCTGCTGGTAAATATACGTATAGTTTTTGTAGTGTTGGGAAACTTGGCAAAGAAATTTCCTAAAATGATTGCCTCTTGAAACGGAAATGCTTTGAAAATCATCATCTCAGTTTGGTCTGCCATGTCCCGGAGTTTATCTAATTCCTTCTTTTGACGTTCTATAAACTCCCTTTTTTCCCTCTGTTGTTCTGCAGTTAGCTGCTTCTTATCTAGGGCAGCAGTACTTGAAGCTAGATTCTGTGTTACATTTTGGGAGGCATTTGCACTTTGGGACCCTGAACTACCTGGGGTGCCTTGAGTTTGAACTGTGCTTGTACTCTGAGCTGCACTTTGGGACGCTGAGCTGCCTGAAGTTTGAGCGTTATTCTGAATTGTGTTTTGGGTCGCAGGAGCTCTGGAGCTTTGAGGAGTGTTATTTTGGGGAGGGTTCGCATTTTGTGTCCTTCTTGTTGATACACTGAAAATTGAAATTATATTCATCATTAATATTTTAGTTTTATATGTCACAGTTGATATTTGATTAATAGATACTTTGTGAATAATTCATATTTGATTAGCGCGCATTGCTAATCAAACATAGCGCTGTTTGTGTGAATGAGTGCCATGTGTGAATGTTTTGTTTGTCACGTGATGTTTCTATTTTTAGCTTCCCAACCGACCAGATATACGAGTACGACCAGTGGACCAATGACAGACCTCTATCTGAAAATTAATATGCATGTATACTAACTTCGTGCACTATATAAGCGCTAATCCCGCTAAATAAGATATCAATTAGCTTTTACCTTCACGGTTTATGAGGTCCAGCCATTTATATAATGTTTAAGTCATCTAGTTATACGATGTGTTGATAACAATAATATTCATTATTTTATGATACCGGATACCTGGTAAGATTAAATTCTAATGATGTACATATCAGTTTTGATAATACGTAAAATATCTTAATGACACCGAAGTGAATTTTCATGTTGTGTAATTTGTAACATTATTTAATGTGCTGTGTTTGTCTCTTGTTAATGTGTGTGTTGTGATAGTGTTTTCTATGTTTCTAGGTTTCTCTTTGTTATCCATAATAAACATCATAAAATCGAATCCAGCGTTTTCTCTCCAACGATTGAGCCTGTGACATATATTATACAAACCTATCTTAGATAAGGAACCCCCCCCCCTTGAAACAATCTATATAACTGTTAATATATTAAACACTTATGAACACCATAACCAGGGATCAATATCGCAGGCCATATCTGAGTGAGGTATCCTATACATGTTATACGGACATTTTTTACTACAAACTTCTATTAAATATAGTTTTGTGTAGCTTTACTGGATTGACAGATTTGCCGCCCCTGTTGAATCCGCAAGGCTTATACTTTTCTATTCAAAGTTATAATATACACCTGAATGAATATACCTGTATTGATTCCAACGTTTGAGGTCACAACATTTAATCAATAAGTAGTTACCTGGATCCCATTACAGTCTCCCTAGCTTCAATTTCTTGCAGATATTTTCGATACATGGCGAGATCAGCTACTCCATGACGAACATGACACTAGGGAAGTCCGTGTTTTTGTTAGACACCATGCTTCCGAGCCATATTTGTTTACATTCGTTATGGGTACGGGTCAATTATTTACCCTCTAGAGCGCATCGACAAGCTACACCTTGGACATTTAATTATTCTGCTTGTCTTCTTCATATTGATTTAAAGTCTTGTCGTATTTGATTAATATTTGTTTATTTTGTTATGGCTACGTTAAAAAAGGAGAAATAATTACATTGGTAATTATTAGAAAAAATATGATTAAAAAAAAGAAATTAAGACCTGATACGAGATTCATTTATATATTGAACAAATTATAATTCCTTTCCTCTTAATTTATTTATATCTTTTTTAATAATTCGTATATGAACGTAAAATTGAACAAGAAAATAATGTTTGTAAGACACCCCCAAATAAATGGAATTTTTCCTTAGTCCAAGAGGCATAACTCTGTCCCAAATTGCTCCATCCTACCCAAAACAGAAATTGACCTAGATAGTGTTTTTGATTTTTGATATCTGATAAATCTGTATACCGAACTTCATTTCAGTATGTTTACAAAACGGCAGTGAAGGAATTAAACGGAAACTTGGTGGACCCACAGCAATATGCTTCTAGGATTTTCGAATAAAAGAGGATGCGAATACTGTAAATGTATTATATTTAGCGTGTACAATATTTAGCGGAAAATGATTTTAAAACAAGTTAGCGTAGATTTGATTTAGCACATTTCTTGATGTTCTTATTCATGTATCAATGTTTAAGACATTTAGTGATGTACTTGAATTAGCTGAAGTATCTTTCCGCCAAAAGCGCTAATGGAATACACCGCCAAATGTAATACATTTACAGTAATCATTAGTTTACAATGTATTACAGTAAATGATATCTTTTTTTTTACCAGGCACAAAAGATTCCCCGATGTAAGTTACATCTGGGAGATCGTCCGATACAGATTACGCTTCAGAGGGCATTCGCACTACTCTCTCTATGGCAGCTCATCAAGTTCATCTGGCATGCGTGGAATTTTGATGAACCTATCAGGTTTGTACAGAATAGGAATCTCCTAAGTTACACAGCTTTACAGAGTTATGCAGTCATTTTTTATATTAATCTTTTTAATCCTACTTTATATGTTTATTTAGACAGATAAAATTATAAACAATAAAATGTCTCTCTTTAGTTTTTAGTATGACTATCATTCCTGTACTAACAACAAAAGAAAGCATTTTATTGTTGAAATAAAACTCTACAAGTCAAATAGACAACAAACCTTGTTCATCTTATGGTTTGTGTACCCTAAAAAGGCTATGTTTGCATATTTTGACTGTTATTGCATGCTTTCAGTCCTCAAATCATTAAGCCTTGTCAGGTGATTTATTTTAGGTGGCAGACCAAAAGGCATTTTCAGTTGGTATAGGTTGAAATAAATGTTTGATGCAACTCCAAAGAAGCTAAGCCATGAAAGTTTTATTTTAAAATTTTATTATGAAGGTAAAACCTAGCTATCATGCATACTTTGTCAGAAGTGAAGGATCATTAGACTGTTAATTTATGAACCTGCAGCTATGAACAAATACCCTGATTCTTTTTTTTTGGGGGGGGGCTGTTTATCTGGAGACTTTTCTAGGTTTCTGGGTCTATTAATTGTTACAGTATTTTTTATTTGAAGATTTTACATTTCACATCCCTTTTGATCATGTTTTAATTATATATCTAACACTTTAGAAGCTAGTCACATAACTAGACTTCAACCATAATCTGCTCTTATGAAGGGACCATAAAGTCAGGGCATTAAGTTATCAGATTTGTGGCTGCAATTTTTTATTACTTACTGCTGTGAATGTTAGAAACATCTGGAAAGATAAATACAGTGAATTCAATGTCATTAAAATGGATACTTAGTAAGCTAGGTAATCAACAAGCATTTATTGATACTCTGAAAATCTCTGACATCTAATTTTTTGTCCTGTTAAACAGGTAGCCTAGCTGAAACAGCTGTAACAGTTGGTTTATAGATTTATTGATACTTAATGTGTCAGTCATTGGCAATTTGGGACCAAGTTTGAAAGATTGATTACTGCTATAATGAACAATTGTTTGAATTCAATATTTTATAGAGGCGTTCTTACCATGCTTATCGTGGCAACAAAACGAATTTTTATGCCCGAGCCTTCAATAAAATGGCTGTGGTATATATTATGCTAATCTTGTCTCTCCATCATTCCATCATAGTTTTCTGGACTTTTTTAACTGCTCAAGCTCAGTCTTGGGTTATGTCTTTAAGTTGATGAAATGCAGACCAAATTGGCCCATTTTTATGAAACGATTGTGTTTGTTATTTATGACTTACAAATCGAAATTTTAGATTTGGGTTGATTTTTCAATTTTTAGGTCACCTGAGTAAACTGGCCCCAGGGTCAGGGGTTCTTGTTTTAGGGTGGGGCTCTAATGATTATATAGTGAAAATACATGAATTCTTTGAAAATCTTCTTCATCACAAAATTTATATAACTGGCCCAAACTGGCAGATGAATGATGAAACAAGCGGTTAGTTTAATTCTTTGCAGTTTTTTTTTTTTTTGTAAGGGAATTAACATCACAACTATTGAAAAAATACATAACTGGATTGTGTATTTTTTTCTGTAAGAGCTGCGACGTTAGTTTAATTCCGAACTGCAGTAACAACCAAAGAAACTCTAACATGTCATTGTTTAATTATAGACAAGAGGTCCAACGGCTTTAAAGGGTACATGTACCTACTGAGTACAAGAGACAATGCGTAACGGTACAATATGGCAAAAAATTTAAAGAAGAATAAAATAGTACAATTCTCTGTTATCTTTGGACTTAAAATAAGACGTGGCATTCTAGACGTAACATAATTAGAAATTCACTACATTGAAATATACATGGGATAGAAATTCGAGCGAATGTCAACAGGTGAAGCAAGAATCTATAATATCATGACAGTGTTTCGTACGGCAAAAGGTGGGCTTAATTTTTATTCCACATAAAGAATGGGTCTTGATATAAATATGCAGCTGATTATACTTTATGGAGTTTATTAGCGTAAAGATTTTAATACTTTGATAAGCAGTTGCAAGAAGAAATTTCAGTTTTTATGGAAAAATGCATGAAAACTGATCTATTTAAATTTCTGGCAATTTACAGGTACTCAGTTTGGCAAGAAAACATAGGCTAATATATAAGAAACAGTCCAAGTTTTGAGAATTATTGGTGCCAATGTAATGTAAAAGTGAAGATGACAAACAGTGATTGATCTTAAAAATCTATCAATAAAATACAAATCAGCTAAGAGGACATAATTCCCGAACCCCTGAAAATTCCATAGATGGATTCAGGTGCCTGGGAGAAGTAATCATCCCCTCTTGACATGTTCCACCTGCAGTGAGCCCTATTTACTGAACAGGTAGACAGAACTTGTTGTAGTCCAGGCAACACGAAAATGTAATTTGAAACCTAAAATACAGTGAAAATTCCTATGATGGTCATAACAACGTAAAAAAAAACCTAGTTTAGATGTACATGAAGATAGAGCAAAAGTTCAAAACTCAATTAAGAGTACAACATAGAAATGCATGAAGAATGCGCTAAGTCGGATTTGAATGACATTCCGTGATTCATCAAAAATTTTGGTGCACTTTGAAAAATGAATCGTAAATATGAAAATAAAAAAAAACTAAGCAGACATTTAATCATCATGTAGAATCGCATGATAGCCAACAGTGATATTTCATTCTAACTAAATGTCCAAGAAAAAGGTAAAACTTGATCTTATCTTGCATCTAACATAAAACGGCCAAATTTAATCTTACTGATACCACCACTTACTGACATTCCCTGTCTTTTTGAGTTCATCACGCAAGTGCCGAAGGTGACGAAAACTTCATCCATTTTGTTTCCATAGGTGAGGCCATAAGGCTTTCTATTACACTTTTCTGAATGGATACACTTCCAAGGTGAACAAAATGTGTCATAGACATCCAATGAAGATTTTGATTCGATAGAAAATAGAATCTTTGTTTCATTTAAAAACAGTCCAAAATATACTGGGGAGGGCATTGTAAAAACTGATAATTTCTCGAAGTCAACATTCATTAAATCTTTCCCCTTCAAGTAAGCTTTGGGACATGGAATGCCTTCCCTCCCTACGAAGTTATTGAGAATCTCAGATACATTGTCAAATGGTTTCCTTAAATTAAAAAGTATATCAATATTTGACAACTTCCCAGCCTCTTTTAATTGTCCAAGCACATCAAAACTTTTCTGAGTGTAGGTTTCGGAAGATCCCCATATGTCTAAGGATCTCAACCGATTAAAATGGGTAGTAATTTGGGCTTGCAACACATGCTCTGACATAAACATTTGTTTTGTTGAGCCTTTATCCACAACTGAAGAAAGTAGTGTTTTTGCATCTCGTACTGTTGTACTAAAACGTTTCAGTTCGTCTGATGACATTTCAGTTCTATCTGTATTTTCTTTGTGGGCTTGCTCAAACTGCTTTACCCAGTCTGAGTGAGCTTTTTCAATCAAAACTTTCACTTGTTCTACCTCATTTGCCATGATGGACATTATCGAGTCTTTCTTCTCATTCAAGGAAAGAATATTTTGATTGTTCCTCATAACAGCCCTATCAATGGATTCCAAAACTTCACCAAGTTCTTTATTTTTCTCTTCGAGTTCTTCTTTATCAATCAGCTGAGATGAAGCCTCTTCAATTGATATGACACTAGCACACCTACGGTGCTCTGTTGCAAAACATACGCTACAACACAGTTCTGAATGGTCTTCACAAAATACCTCAAACAGTTTCCTTTTGTGACGCTTACATGGCTCATCAACATCGATAGGCTCATTTCCCTGACTTGCTTCTGACAACTTAATAATTTTGTGGTTTGAAAGGACAGGAATTAGATTATGATTATGCCTGCAACAATTACAGATTGCCTCTACACAGGTTTTACACCAATACATGGCCGCAATCTTTTTACCATCTCGTTCACAAAACATACAATTTTTATCTGAATTTTCAGAACGTATGTTCATTGCTTGTATTAATTTGTTCACTGGAAGACATTTGGCCCATTTTTCGCTAGAAATATCATTTTCTGGTTCATTGACAGTCTTTCTGCACACGGGACAAACTATGAAGTTTATATTCTTCTCACTATCTCGAGTCACCGTACTCGAGATGTAGGTCTGAATGCAAGATTCACAAAACGTGTGTAAACACGACAAATACTTAGCTTTGGTAAATCTTTCTAGACAGATTGGACACGTAAGTGAATCGCTCACAGTCTTACTGATGACAGCTTCAGCCATATTTGATGTGTGCGTTCTTTTTACAAACTTTAACCTTGGCCGTAACTTTTGAACGGTAAGGCCAGCACTTTCATACTTCCCATGTGTAATCTTTGAGACAAGGTCTTTCTTTTGAAACCAAAGTAGTATAAGACGCCTGGCCGGGCGGGTCAACTGAGTGCACTTTTGGGGCTGTGGGGAATAGGTGGGTCAACTGAGTGCAGCCCCTGGGGTGGATAGGTGGGTCAAGGGAGTGCAGCCCCTGTGGGGGATAGGTGGGTCAAGAGAGTGCAGCCCCTGGGGGATAGCCGGGTCAATTCAGTACATATAGCCCCCTAAATACGGGGGTGTGTTTACACTATGTTTATACTCTATACGCTGCTACTACGATTTTGGCAGCGATTCAAAAGAATGTCATTATGACGTCACGCTTTCATTCACAGTCTAGACGGTCTAGCCAGCCAGCCGGTTCAAACTGGATTTCCTCAAAACAATAACAAATAACACACACAAGACAAAACAAAGAACACAGCAATTTTATTCAAGTGAAAAAATACAACCATTTACTTTTTCTTCTTCCTGTGCCTTTTCGGTCATCAGGGATAGTTTCCTCTTGTGTGTAGTACTGGGTCCTGGAATCTCTCTGTTTTCTTCCTTTTTTGTCTTTCACTAAAGGTTTGGTCTGGTGGGTCCCTGAAATCTAAGGTTCTTGAGGCTTTTTCTCCAGTTTTTGTATTTCTTTGACAAATTGTTGATCCTCCTCATCCTCTGTACACTGATTAGCCCAATGGCCAAATTTCCCGCACTTGTAGCACAGATCTTTTTTGGGGCAATCTGGGGCCCATTGCCCTAATTCTTTGCAGATGTAGCATGGATCCGTCTGTCTAGTTTTCTTTTTCTCTCCCGATTCCCCTTGTCCTTCTTTTTTCTGGTAAGTGCTTCCTCCTTCTCCTCTCATTTTTTCTTGCATGTTAGTAACTTTCACTTCTAATTTGGATAATTTGGCACGAATCAAACAAAATTCACTGGCGTTGTAAGTTTTCAGATCAGTCAGCTTGTTTTCATGATCACCCACCTTCTCAGCAATATATTTCAGCTTGTTGTCATGATGACGCACCTTCTCACCAATATAATTCAGCTTGTTGTTAAGATCACTCACCTTGTTGTTCATATCATTCATCTTGTTTTCTAGATTTGACAGCATGTTAACAATCCCATCCAGAGTTGTATTTAAGATTCCCATATCTTCTTTATTCGCATATTCTGGAAGATTATACATGCCCAAATCTAATCCCACTGCATCCTGTGACTCTGGCATGGGGGTTCCTACATACCCTTTAGGTGTCACATAGCTGGGGTTGTCTGGTGTATTCATTATTGCTTCTGCCATAATATTTTTTCACGTCTGTCAAGTTCGAAATGTCAAGCAAGACTGATCTTCAAATCCCAGTTTTGCTTTATATGCCTATCTGTGGCATCATCTTTTTATACCTGTTGCATCATCTTTTTTATACCTGTTGCATCATCTGTAAGGGCCGTGTGCAAAAACTATACGATTTACCTACGTTTTCTACGGGGGGTATAAATGAGAAGAAAAGTCTAGTCCTTTCTTCACAATCGACTATCATGTCAACCCTGATACACACTCACTCTCTGATTTTATATGGTTATGATTGTTTAGTACGATGGGCACATAACCACCAAGAATCTCTACCCCCGGAGGTAGAACAAGTATTTCAGGAAGCTAGCACTATCATGGAAACCCTTCAGGATTTTTGGTTACAATGCTTATCCTTATCACATCATGCGACGACCATGGGGAGATTAGCTTCCATACATTTTCTATGTCGACATATGAAAATAATTCTGCCCCAGAAATGGTACGGACTGAACCTGACCCGTTATTTCGGAAATCCTTACAGTTTCCTGACCCATCCCCAAGCGGCCAAAGTGATTTTACTGTGGCAGGACATAGATGCGATGGAGAAAGTATGTATTCAATACGGAATGAAATACCTGGAAATTTCACGCAGGCTAGGAAATCAGTGACTTTTAATACCAGCCTCAATCAAATCTACGAATTACCCCCCGAAGACCGGAGAAGTCCCTGGATGACCCTAGTAGCGGATCGAATACGATTTTGGAGGAGAATTCGACAGTTAGAAGCATTGTTAGTTTTTAAGAAATAAAATAAAAATCATGTAATACGACATCAGTGTTATGTTATTGTATGACGTCATAGATTCACTCGGGTTCGGCCTTTCCCCCTTCAATTTCGCTTTGCCACTGTGATGGGGCTTTTTTTGATCACATGACCAAAAGCGATTTTTTTGTGATAACCTATCACAGGTCAGGATTTTTAATCACATGATGGATTATCGATGTTTGCCGCGATATTGGACTATCGTCTGCAATTGTTTATAAATACGGACCCTCCGAGCGCTCGGCATCATTCCTGCCTAGCTGATTATCAAAGAAAGAAAGAAAGAAGTTAGAAGAAAAAGAAGAAGATGTCTGGCGGAAATTTTTTTTATGAGGACTTGTTTCTTATTCCGGGTATATCATTTGAAAACCTGTTGATCCTCAGACGTTTAGACAACAACCGGGAACTAATGCGAATAAACTTAGCAAGATTCCAGGTAAATGACCGAAATCATCGGAGGCCCCACCCCTACAGACGGGAGGCACCAAGATCGCCGCCACCCATACCAGCTACACCCCGACCTGCGACCCCGACCCCCAAAGGACAAGCGAGGAACCAGGGGAGGATTCCCCCCTGGGGGTTTACCGTCCCCACGCGTCAGATTCTGTGCAGTTTATGCATGACAGAGGGGGAAGACAGCAATTTTGTTTACTTTGTGCTGCCCGGATCGTGGAGCGGAACCTATGCTGTCCCCTTTGTAGAAATACAGAAGCAGTTATACAACCCGGGGGGCAGAGGGACAGGGACCAAGATGACAGTTCCGACGAGGATGGCATTCAAGGCGGCCATATAGTTCGACGTCTGCTGAGCCAGTAAAGTTACCGGTGAACCCAACAAGAAACCAAATCCAGAAAAAAAAAATTAAAAAACCAAAAAAATAACAAAAAAGCCCTTTTAAGGGCTGCCCAATTGTTTCGAAAAGATGCTAACTTTACAGTGGTTAAATAAGAAACGTTCTGTGTGTCTTAGAAAAAAAAAAGATTTTCTTTTTTTTCAAAATACAGTCAAAGAAACGATTGTATCTTAGAAAAAAAAAAGATGATCTTTTTTTTTATATACAGTCAAAGAAATGAAACGTTTGTTTGTGTGTTCAAAAAAAAAAAAAGAAAGAAAAGAGTACCTTATACAGTCAAAAAGAAACATTGTGTTTCTCTCAAGTTATAACACCAGGTCACTTTTTAAAATTTTTTTATGTGTTCAAGTACGACTTAATTTTCTATGTAAATTAGGCGGCCATGGCGAATCTCGGCAAGATTTTACCCCAGTGAAAAAGGCTTGTAATCCACCCTGTAGGTCATTTAAAGTTGTTTCACATTGTTTATGATTGTGATTATGTTATCACTCACCTATATGTTTAATGTCAGCTATGCTAAATAACCCATTTCTGTGTAATTTGAGATAATGTTTTTGTCATGTGCTTAAAGTATGGCCTGCTATTCATGTCATCATTTAAAGTCTTTCTAAATAAATCTGTCTTTAAAAAATACATTTTACAAATGATATTTAATATGATTAGAGTATAGGTATCCATATATATAAGAGATATTATTTTGCATTACATTTATAAGAGGCATTGTCTCATGTAATTTAAATCATAATAACAAAAATGGGTTTTATTTTCTATACAGTCCTTAACCTGGAAGATATGTTTTGTTCCTAACCATCTATATTCCATTCTCTATGAAGTGAAGCCTGGGTGCTGGTCTTCCTTTGGAAACACACAGTGAATCAATTATGATAAGAACAAAAACAAAACTTGAATCCAAAAAGTTTCAATGAGATATCATTTTAATTTATTTCATTATTAGTAAGATAATTATTAGTTTTATTTAAATGTTTATATATTTAAAAAGGATTAAAGAAAATAAATCTGATAATGGAAATCAATACCATAAAGATAGCAAGTTTTGACTCCAATTACAGATAAATTTCTGAATTTTCCATTAAATATTGACATTATATCACAGGGGAAAGAAAAACTACTTGAGTGTTTCTACTACCCCCCAGAGATCTGCTTATGAGTGCATGGGTATTGCGGTGGACCTTCATCTCCGGTTTAAAACAGACTTTAGAGTATGACAGATAAAATGTACTTTTTTTTTTCTTTATTTTACATCACATGAAAACACACAATTAATGGTGATGATGATGAAGAATGTACACATGTTTTTCATAAGTGTGTACAAATTGTTCAATATAATGTCTATAATGAATCCAATTTCCTTGGGCTAGTCCACAGCTAATCTTGTAAGGAAAAGCATAAGTCTGGTAAGGTAAACTTTCCCCCATTTCTTGTAAACAAGTTTGAAACAATTGCTCTCTGTTTTGTGGGGTATCCTGATAAGTGGAAATTCTTTTAGGTCAGTGACTTGCTTTTCCATAATCCCATTGAGCTAGTAAACAAATGACCACAGGGGTGTTTAGCATGAATAATAACTCTTTTATTTGTGTCTGGTCCCTGCTGATATGGAACAACTTTTCTATTTGCAGACACAATAGGATATCTGCTCAAAATTCCAATACCTAAAACATCACAAACAAGGGATAACTTTGTGTTTACATTTGACAAAAAATAATAGCATTAGCAATATTATGTTCACTGTATCAAAATATGAAAATTACAGCAATAATGTTCACTGTATCAAAATATGATAATAAAATAAAAGATCATAAATATCTTAAATTCATTAACGAGTTTTTACCATGGATGTAAAATTTACTTTGTTACTACAGTGTTTATGTCCATAATATAAAGATAATTATGTTGATGTAAAATTCATTCAACATGAAGAGTTTTCTTATCTCTTTAATTAATAAGGCTTACTGTTTATTTCTTAACAACTTTCTGTTCTTCTAAATAAACATTAAAAAATTAATAAAACCTTTATTATTAACGGTACTCAATTTAGGGCACATTCTAGTAAGTATCTGAACACAAATTTAATTTTTTTTCTAATTAGGCATACTAACACGTTACATTGTATGTCAGACTGAAAAATTAATCATGCACTCATACTATGTCATTCTAAATCAAGAATAAACTTTTCACAGAATGTTGGATACCTTCTCCCTTCCATCCTCTATGAATCGAGTTATCCTTTCTTGACACATCATTTGCTTTACTTATAAATGACCACTGGTATTCAGGAAGTAGTTTCTGAAGATCAGACACCTGGTTTCTTCCTGTTTCAGCATCAAATCTCACCTCTTGAAAACCAATGACATCAGACTGTTCTTCCCTTATCTAGAAAGACATGCATGTTTACAGAACAACGGTTGCCTTTTCTGCAGCCAGACAGAATTCCTTATTCAGGTCTAGCACAATCTCTTGATTTAGCTATATAGCTTGAAATAGATTTATTACTTTGATAAGCTTTTTAATGCAAATCTAAATCAAAGATAGTTCCAATATTGCAGCTTTTGAAACATGAATATTTCCATTGTTTAAGTAACTGTGCACTTTGCGTGTGATAAAATCAAATAATGCCCAAATGGGCATTTCAATAAGATATTTGATCACATAATAACCAACCTCATGTCATATACCAATGAACGCTCTAAATAACAATTTCAGATTGATATCAGGGACCTCATTAGCTGCAGAAATGTAGCTCTCCAACAGATAATATATTGAGAGACCAATCTGTCAATATATATACTTTTTAGAGCTACAGTTCTACAGCTACGATCATCTTATGGATCTCTGCAGATATGCAGACTATAAAATAAACATCAAATCTTGATAAAACACACCATTCTTGCTATTCGATATTTTCTAACATCCCAGTTAAACATT